>PVHX01011772.1:0-24540 GCA_004024805.1 Geosciurus inauris
GCTGAGACAGAACTGTGCCTTGCTAATTGTGTGCCCTGGCATGCTGCGGGCTACTTGAAGCCTATTTCCCTGGAGCTGGCTGTGGCTCCAGGGCAGAGCTGGGCAGGAGCACAGGTGGGGCAGAGGGGCTGAGGCCCAGAGAGGCTTCAGGGAGGACGGAGAGCTGTGCAGGAAGCCTTCTCTGGAGGGCAAACAGATTGAGCACCGGGTCCCCAGGCCTCACCACCTCTGCGGCGCCCACTGCCTCAGTGCTGTGGGGCAGTGTGGAGGCCCCGCCCGGGAGTGGCCTTCTGTGTGGGCTGCTGGGAAGGTGCTGCCAGACCAGCCGAGCAGGCTTGGGCTCTGTCAGACTCTGCTCTGCCCTCTGCTGCCGTCTTGGCCACCCACCAGAGACGCTGGGGAGCTTAGCAAACGGCCCTGCAGCCCAGCCCTGCCCTGGAGCCCAGCTATGCCAGAGGGGCCAAGAGTTGAGCAGCTCTGGGAGGTTCTGGTGGCCTGACAGAGGGTGACGGAGGAATGGGTAGCTTTACTCTCTGAGCCTGTTTCCTGGTTGTACAAATGGAGCCACACCAACCTGGTAGGCATGACATACTTGTGTGGGGTATGTGGGCGAAATGGGCCAGATGGCCTGCTGGCCAGGGCCGGGTGGGTGGGTACTGAGCAGGGTCCCGGCGCCACCTCCGGGCCAGGCAGCCAGCCCTGCCTCCTCTTCGCGCCCTGAAGCCTGAAGTGTCCCCACCCCCTTCCCTCAGCCCTCACTTCTCTTCCTTTGACAGCCCGGGTCCCGATGCAAATCCGAGATCCCACGTCCAGGTTCTGCCAGGATGCCCCATGCCACTGGGCACGGGGCAGCATCGCCTAGCACCAGCTCTCCCCAGGCCACACACAGGCTACCACTGACCCCAGCGGCAGGCAGGGGCGGGAGCTGGCCCAGCCGCAGCTCTGTGGCTCACAGGCTCCCTCTACTGGCCCCTTCAAGAACAGTCCTCTGGCGGTGCCGGCGCCACCTGGTTCCTGAGTTCCCCGAGGCACCATGTTAACACACAGGGTGCACGTCAGCCTGCTGGACCTGCAGGGCAGAGGGAGGCCAGAGCGTACACCGGCGCTTCCCGCCCCAGCAGCCCCGTCACTGTTACGCGCACTGTGCAGGGAGAAGATCCCAGAGCTGGCCTCGCATGCCCCGAAAGCGTCGGCTGCAATCACCAGCATGGAGCGCCGGCCAGCATGCACGGCCACCTGAGCACGGGCCAGGCGCCTCGCCACCCTAGGTGCACAGCTGGAGCGGGCACTGGACAAAACATCGCGGGCTCCAGCAGAATCCCTGGGGGACGAATTTTCCTTCTCGTGCCAGAATGTGGGCTGGGGACTGAGGGACAGGCCCCCCTGGGCTTCCCACGGCAGCTCCGCTGGGTCACACAGCACAGGGGCACCCTGGCACAGAGCCTGGCCTGAGGGGTGCCAGGGCGACGGGCACCTGCTGTGCCCCTACTGTGTGCCTCATCCAGGAGCTGGGAACACAGCAGAGTAGTCTCAGCAGGGCTTTCCCTGTACCTCTCCCGACACTGCCCCTACCTCCTGCTCAAGGCTCCATCAATAGAAATGGGACCCCAAAGATTGCAGCATCTGCTGGGAAAGAGTAGGGAGCGTCCCCAGGGAGTTGAGCCTTTGTTAGGAGGGGTCCACGACCCTGGGCTGTGAAAACAGCCTCCTCAGGGAGGCTGGACCTTGTGAGTAGCTGGAGGCGACACAGCCTCTGTCCTCGAATGAAGCAGATGGTATTAGAACAAGGCACAGAGAGGTCAGGGACCTTTCCCAGGATGATGCAGGATTTGATGCAGAGCCTGCCCTCCGGGGGCAGAGGCTCATAAGCTCCCAGAGCCTGGGTCAGTTAGAAGTGGAGCAAGGACACATGACAGACTGGTCGCAGGAGGGAGAAGCAGGATTGGGGGGAGATGTTGGGAGAAAGAAAAGGCTTCCCAGAGCAGGCTGTCCTAGGGCAGCAGGGAGAAGAGGGCACCAGGTAGCCATGGCACAGGCAAAGTCCCTGGCGCAGGAAGACGGGCGGAGCAGGAACCAGCACCAGCCCGTCACAGTCAAGGGGTGTCTGAATTTAGCACAGGTCTTTCAAACACCGCGCTGTCGCATTGGGTGTGGTTGTGCCACCGTGACCCCAGCTACATGAGAGGCTGAGGCGGGTTCCTAGCTTCGTCAGACCCTGCCTCAAAATTTACAAAGGGCTAGGGTGTGGCTCAGTGGTGGAGGGCTCGTGCAGGGCCTGGGGTCGATCAAAACAACAAACAGACAGACAGAACCTGAGGAGTGCCGGAGAGGGATTCAGATGCATTTAATCTTTTTTTTTTTTTTTTTAATTCCAATTACAGGGAAAGCCTTGTGTTATTATGGATGAGACTAGAGCAGCTCTGGTGGCTTTACCTTTTCAAGGCAGCCGGGCCCAACAGAGACAGCAGTGGATGTTTTAAATCTCTTTTTAATTAAGGAAAAAGCCTCAGCTTGCGTCAGGGATGAGCTGCTGGAGAGAACTGGGGAGGAGCCAGAGAAAGGGGCTCAGAAGGAGCGAGGAGGTGAGACGAAGGCCCCACGCTGTGCTGCCTGGCCAGGCTGCCCTCCAGCCTCTGGCAGAGCCCTCTCCCAGCCATGCCTGCCCAGGTCCAGCAGCCCATCCCTGTGCCACCTGCAGCGGCCCTTCCAGGAAGTCGCTCAGCTCTCGGCCACCGAGGATGAGGGGACAGTGTGGAGGGCCTGGGCACAGAAGGCCTGGGGCCAGCCCTAGAACCATCCCTTCTCAGCAGTGACACCACCTCCTGGCCCTCAGTCTACTTGTCCCTAAGATGGACCCAGAAGCAGGCCTTCCTCTGAGGACGACCGTGAGTGCTGAGCCAAAGAAAATGGCCGGGCACAGTGGCCACACCTGTAATCCCAGCGACTGAGGAGGCTGAGGCGGGAAGATCAAAAGTTCAAAGTCAGCCTCAGCAACTTAGCAAGGTCCTGTCTCAACATAAAAAAAAAAGGGGGGCTGGGAGTGTGGCTCAGTGGGTAAGCGCCTGGGTTCAACCCCTGGACAAAAAAAAAAGAAAGAAAGAAAATGAGCAAGGTGAGGCTGGGGTGCGGCTCTGTGGTAAAGCACAAGGGCCTGTGTGCAGGGAACAAGAAGAAGCTGGTGTGAAGCCGGGTGTGGTGGCGCACGCCTGTAATCCCAGCACTTTGGGAGGCTGAGGCAGGAGAATCTCAAGTTCAAAACCAGCCTCAGAGGCTGGGGTTGTGGCTCAGGGGCAGAGCGCTTGCCTCGCACATGTGAGGCACTAGGTTTGATCCTCAGCACCACATAAAAAAAATAAATAAACAAAATAAAGATATTGTGTCCAAAAAAAACAGCCTCCGCAAAAAGAAGGGCTAAGCAACTCAGTGAGACCCTGTTTCTACATAAAACACAAAATACAAAATAGGGCTGGGGATGTGGCTCAGTGGTCGAGTGCCCCTGAGTTCAATCTCTAGTACCCCCAAAAAAAAGGAAAGAAAGAAAGCTGGGCATGGTGGTCTCCCTGTGATCCCAGAGACTCCAGAGGCTGGGGCAGTCTCACACACTTGAGACTACCTGAGCATCTTAGTTAGACCATGTCTCAAAATGAAAGTTACAAATGGCTGGGGATGTGGCTGAGGGAGGATGAAAGGGAGGAGGGGGAGGAGGAGGAGAAACACACGGGAGCACCTGGCAGCCTGCCTGGCTTGGCCTGTGGGAACACCTGCCGTGTGCTGCCGGGGTCCCCCGCCTCACCCTGCTAGCCCCTGGGCCGAGCACCTCTGAGGAGGGGCTCTCCCGTGCGCTGCGGTGCTCAACAGCTCCCCTGGCCTCTGAGTGCTGGTGCACCCCCAGCTGTGACACCCCGAGTGTCTCCAGACAGTGCCAAGGTCCCCTGGGGTAGGGTTTCCAGATAAAGCCTGGCATGCGGTGGGCCCTTTGCACATGTATGTCCCATGCCGCATGGGGATGTACTCGTCCTGCACAGCCATTCTCTGTGTGTCTCAACGGGTGGAACTGGGAATCGTGGCTCTTGGTTTTTCCCCTTGGGATCAGGCGGCATTTCATGGGGGTGGGGTTACGGTGTAGTTGTTGGGTGTAGGGTCAGTTGTTCTGGCCTGGAGCGGGCGCCCGCAGCTGTGTGCTCCTTCCCCTCCTGAGCTGGCCATCGGAGCTGATGGTCTGGCCACGGTCAGCCCCGAGGGACTGGGTATTACCCTTTGCCCAGGCAGCCGCCCTCACCCTGCGGGGCCTCAGAAGGACACGCGACTCCAGGAGGGCAGGCTCTGGGCACCTGCTGGGGCAGAGTGCAGGGCACCATGATGCAGCGGTGGCCTGCGTCCTCGCCGGTCTGTGTGCTGGACTTGGAGAGGAAGTCAAATGCTTCCTGCTGAAAAGCAGCTCACCTCGTCCCCTGCGCGCCGTATCCACCCACCAGAGAGGCCAAGATCAACAAAGCGGCCACGCCGTTGGCACAGTGACCTTCCCATGGTGGGCGAGGTCATCTTCCACGTGGTGGACAAAGTGGGGGCACTGGGTCTCCCCTCAGGGGGTCACTTGGCAGAACTTTAAGGTAGCAGGGGTGCCCCCACCATCTGGAACGTTCTACGGCCGCTGCCTCCCGAGTGCATGACGGGCCCAAGGATGTTCACTGAAGCCCTGCTTGTTGAGGGCAAGCTGGGGGCTGGCACAGGGGGCGGCTGGCACAGGGGGCGGCCCCTCGAGCGTGGACTGCCAGCTGCAGAAGCGGCGGCAGCCCTCAGCGGGGTCCAGTGAGGACCCAGGCAGGGCCCTCGCGGCCAGACCCACGCCTGTACCTCAGCCTGATGCACCCAGGAAATCCCTCCCTGGAAACCAGGCCCGGGGAGGGAAACAGCAACCACAGGTGGGGGGGCGTCAGCCTCCAAGCCCCCAGCTGAGAAGTGGTCAGTGAGGCCATTAGTTCTGGGTCCCAGGCGACACCAAGCCAGGAGACCTCACTGGAGGGCAGGACGAGTACATCCCCATAGGGCATGGGACATACATGTGCAAAGGGCCCACCGCATGCCAGGCTTTATCTGGAAACCCTACCCCAGGGGACCTTGGCAGTGCCTGGAGACACTCGGGTTGTCGCAGCTGGGGTAGACAGAGGGGGTGGACAGAGGGAAGCCCAGCACAGCCTCCCTGTCCTCCTGTCTCCCAGGGGGAGGCTCACTCCCACCCTTCACCTGCCCTACTAACGCTTCCAGAGCACCTGGCTTAGGCCAGGCCCGGGGGACTGGGCCCAGGGGACAGCAGAGCAGCCACTTGTTGGCAGGCAGGCGGCTGGGGAGGAGCTGCACCCTGGCTGAGGTCGTGTTCCGCTGTGTGCTGGGGCTACGAGATGAGCAGGCAGCAGGGCGCTGACCCTGGGACAGGCGTGCAAGGAGGACCCGGACACCAGTGGGAAGCGCCCTGGGTACTGACCGCCAGCGCTGGACAGGAGTCATCCACAACTATCAGGGTAGCCAGGGAGAGCAGCGGTCACCTGCTGTGTGGCTGGCCAGCCTCCTTGTTCCCAAGGACAGCAGGTGCCTGAGGTTTAGCTTAAGCGTGGTGACCAGACACAGGCTGAATCCTGGGATGAGCCTGGGCGTGGATAGCTGAGCCCAGGCCTGGAACTCCTTCCCCTCCAGCTCCTCTCACGGGTTCCCTCAGGCCTGGGTGCTCCCAGGGTGCCGCCCTCTCTGGCAGCCTCTTCCTCTTGGACTCAGCCACCGCAGTCAGTGCCCAGGGGGGCTGTCATGCTAAGGCTGCCTCCCTGGGCGCCTGGTTCTGTGGGCTTAGCCTTGGGCCCTGGGCCAGGTTGGAGCCCTACAGGGACACAGTAAACGTTTGTGGTACGAATAGGCCTCAACCAGCTCCTGGCCACAGCTGTCCACCTCTGGAATCAAGTGTTCACGCTATCATGGGGCAAAACCCAGCAACTCTGACCCTTGGTGAGCTGGGCCAGTCTTGAACCTCTGAAGGCCAATCAGAAGGATAGGTGTCCCCACAGTCAGCCACTGGCCACCCCAAGCCCGTGTGCAGGCTGAGTGAAGAAGCTCTGGGTCGGGGCTGGGGTTGTGGCGCAGTGGTAGCGAGCTCACCTAGCACGTGTGGGGCACTGGGTTCGATCCTCAGCACCACATAAAAATAAAATAAAGATATTCTGTCACCTACAACTAAAAAATAAATTAAAAAAAAAAAGAAGCTCTGGGTCCCCTGAGAAAGGCAGTCGGGCGCTGGGCCAGCACAGGCAGGGCCCCAGCTCCCGGGTCCCCACCTTCCCCAGCACTACAGGCTCCCCACCTCCCCGAGCCCCTCCCTCAGCAAGAAGGACACCTCCCTCAGCAAGAAGGACACGCAAAACCCACCAGCCTTAGCCAACCCTGATCCAAAGCATCCCACAAAATACTTGCCAGCTCCCCCCACAATGGTCAAGGTCCCAAGGGCAAGGACAGTCTGAGAAAGCATCACAGCCTAGAGGAGCCCAAGAGGTCTGCCCTCCACCATGAGGGAGGGACCCTGAATGCAAGACCTTGGTGGACACGTGGGTTCCGCAGAGGGCCCTGCACCTACACAGAGCTCCACCCCAGAACAGGAAACTGGGCGGGGCCCACAGCACCTCCTGACTCTCAAGTTCTCCAAGAATTAAAACTGTTCCAAGCCGGGTGCAGAGGCGCATGCCTGTAATCCCAGCACTTAGGGAGGCTGAGACAGGAGGATCGCAAGTTCAAAGCCAGCCTCAGCAATGGTGAGGTGCTAAGCAACTCAGTGAGACCCTGTCTCTACATAACACACAAAATAGGGATGGGGATGTGTCAAGTAGCCCTGAGTTCAATCCCCGGGAACCAAAAAAGAAAAACCACAAAAAACCCTGTTCCAAAAACAAAGCCTCCTTAAAAATACTGATAACAAGGCTGGGGTGGTGTCTCAGTGGGGAGCGCTTGCCTAGCATGTGTGCAGCCCTGGGTTCAATCCTCAGCGCTGCAAATAAATACATAAAATAAAAGGAAAAAAACACTGATAACAAACCCCCAACCCAGGACAGTCTCGGCTGGCCCAGGGGTCCTGAGGATCTGCCAGTCTGTCTAGTGCAGGTGACGCCCACGCTGCACGTCCGGGCCCCTGAGAACCATGCGGCCCAGGCGCTGTCCCCTTGGTGTGCTGCCTCTGCCCAGGAGAGCCGCAGGGAGACCACTTGCCTCACCGTGGCTGCCGGGCAGGCCCCTCCCCACCCACCCTGTGGCCTCGAGCTGCTGACGCTCCCTGTGCTGCGTCTCAGTACCAGTGTGTGAGGTACTGCTGTCGTCCAGCTGCGTAAGGACAAGCTGTGCCTGGCTCCCAGTGATGCCGCCCTCGCAGGAGCGCGAGGGAGAGACTCTGGCCGTGGCCAGGCCCCCAGTGGAAGGAGCCCACAGAAGCACGGTGCTGGGCCCACTGTCCTCGGGGAAAACAAAGGGGTCTCTGCACAGCTGAAGCCTCCCTCCCACATCACTCCTCCATGTCTCCCTCCTTGGACTGGCCGGTGGGGGACATGTTCCTGTCCCACACACCAGAAGGCTCAGAGGGGAAGTGACTTGTAGTGGGTTGAACAGTGTCCTCCAAAACTCACACAAGGCTAGGACCTCAGAATGTGACCTTATTTGGAAATGAGGTCTTTTTGCCGATGTAATTAGTTAAGAATCTTGTGATGAGCTCATCCTGGATTGGGGGCGTCTAAATCCAACCACAGAGGCCTTACTAGAAGAGGAGAGGGAGGTTTGGATACAGAGACAGCAAAGGTGCCACGTGAGGACACAGGCAGACACTGAGCCAGGGATGCTGGAGACACAGGAGCTGGACGAGGCAGGAAGGAACCTCCCCTGAGCCCCAAAGGGCTGTGGCTGTGGCACCTGGACCTCAGACCCTGTCCTCTAGAGCCGTGAGGAGCAGAGTCCTGCTGCTCCATCCACCCCGTCCTGGTCATTCATCACAGAGCCTGGGCACCTGTGCATGCTGGAGACAGAAGGCCCCAGCCCACGCATGCCCACCTGCCACTCAAGCTGGCTCGGTGGGGAGAGGTGTCTCTTTTTGCAGATACAAGCCTCAGGCCTGTGGAGGCCCAGGGAGGAGGTGGCCAGGAAGCACTGGGGATGGAGGGGCAGGTGAAGCCCAGAAAGGAGTGCCCACCCCTGGGTGACCGCACACCTCAGGGCCCGTGGCCCAGGCCCCACTGTCAGGCCTCCTAGGGGAACGAGTCCCGGTGGGGGCTTGTGCAGAAGCATCAGAGCCAGGCCGGAGTCTGGTCGGTGCTGCCCCCTCGCTGCCTCCCTCCCTGGGCCTCAGCTTCCCCATGAAAGGTGAGCTTCGCAGGGAGCCAGGTGCCTTCAAGCTCAGAAAGCAACTGTGATTCTAGAAGATTCTCAAAGCAGGAGGAGGGCGGGAAGAGTGACCTTCACTGTGAACCTCCAGAGCAGCCGACAGACTCATGTGTGCCGACCACCTGGCTGGACCCCTGGACTCCAGCCACCCGGAGGCCCTAGTGCAGCCACCTGGAGTCTCCCAGACAGACCAATGGGAGATCCCCTAGACCTGCCAAACGGAGCCCAGCCTGGCCATCTGGTCCCTGGGTGTGGGTGTGCGGAATGTACTGGACAAAACGAACCTCAGGCTGGAGACGTGGCGGTGGCCACAGTGCTCACACAGCGTGCTCGAGGCCCGGGTGCGATTCCCAGCACCAATTGCTGTCCCTGGGACTGCTGAGGTGCTGGAGCCTGCATCTCCCAGGGGATGGCACAGCTCCGATGCTGAGCCCTGCGCAGCCCCCACCTGTTAGCTCAAAGCACTCAGAACCCGGCACACAGCAGGCGCTCAACACACAGTCAAGGCCTGGGTGAAGGGCGCTGAGGACAGTGAGACCCAGAGAGACAAGGTCGCTTTCCCCAGGGCAGGCGTGGCGTGATCGATGGACTCAGGGAAAGTGAGACTGTTCCAAGGCACTGAGGAGCAGCAGGCTGATGGGGCCAGCCAGGCAGGACCCTCTGTGGCTGCAGGGGTCACGTGCTCACGAAGCTGGTCTTGCTCCAAGACCCAATTCTTTTTTTTTTTCTTTTTTTTATTTTTTAGTTGTAGGTGACAGAATTTCTTTATTTTATTTTTATGTGGTGCTGAGGATCGAACCCAGTGCCTTATGGGCGCTAGGCGAGTACGCTACCACTGCGCCATAATCCCAGCCCCCCAAGACCCAATTCTTGATAAAGGACTTGAACCTGGGAAGTGCCTTGGAGCTGAGGCACATTATGAAAGGGTCAAGAGGGAGTGGCTGGGTGGTCCCGAGCCCCAGCCTCAGTCTGGGGGCTACAGAAGAGGGGTGGAGGGCCTGGTCCTGGTTGGGTCCCTGTCCTGGTGCCCTGGGCAGCTCGTGGATGTTCCAGGATATTCAGGGAGTGAGAATAATAGTGCCCACCTCCAGGGGTGAGTGTCACTTTATGGGAAATAGAGCATTTGCAGAGTTAATTAGGTTAAGGAGTCAAAATGACATCATCCTGAAAGCCCAATTATAGGTGTCCTTAGATGAGAAGAGAACACACAAGGAGGCACAAGAAGACAGACTGGAGTGAGTGACCACGGTGGTGACAGAAGCATGGCCTGTGGCTTCAATTCCTACCTGGGTCAAAGCTGTGTGGCCTCAGGAAAGCTGTATTGCCTCTCTGGTCTCGGCTTCCTTCCTTGGAAACCGGGAACCCTCAGGGAGTAGCCTGGAGACATATGAGTCCCAGCAAGAAGCAGCCCTTTATTCCTGTGTGTGTGGTGCTGGGCACGCAGTCCACTGAGCCACGTCCCCAGCCTTAGCCGTTTATTATTATTTGACCTGGTCATTCTGATTTTTGGAACTATTCCCAGGAAGTAATAATAACAATAAACCAGAAAGCCAAGAGGCTCAGCATCGCATCGCTTACAAAAGCAGCAGTGAGCTGGAGATGGCCAGCACGGCCATTGGGGGAATCCAATGGTTGTCACGGAGCAGGTGACACGGTGCTGTCTCCAGAAACACAACACCCAGACTGCAAGACAGTATCCAGGACGCACACACGACCTGGGGACACTGGGGAAGAGGGGGACAGGTGGAGGAACGCCAGCTGCTGAGGGCCTGTGGGGAGGGCGCAGGCAGTGCTCCGGGGAGAGGAGGGTCCTCAGGCTCCACCGAGGAGGACCCGGGGCTGCTGGGCCTGGGTCTGTCTTGGCTGAGTCCAGGGCCCGGGGCTCTGCGACTGCGCGGCCTGGAGCCACGCCTGGCGGTGTGGGCCTCGTTACCTCCCTCTGCCGTGGGCAGAGGCCTGCAAAGCCAGAGCCAGCGGCAAAGAGTGGATGAGCCTCGCCCGGCGTGCGGGCCTCTCCAGCACTTAGCTGTGCAGGCCGCGGCCAGAAGGCGGCCCTTTTAAAAGCTCCAGGCCCCAGGAGCCCTCAGCCTGCTGCGGGGCTTTTAGTGCTGTGGGGTGGGGAGTGCGGGCTCAGGTATCAGCAGCATCCTTGGCCTCGGTCCACTTCCCTGGTGCAGGCTCTGCCCTTGTCAGAGAGGAAAGTGGCCCCTGGGGTAGCTCCAGGGGCCGGCCCCTTGTCAAAGGTGCCCTGACCCTTGGCAGCCAGCGGTGGGAGCAGCTCCCGTGTCCATCAGGAGGTGAATGGAGGGACAAAACGCCCCCATGCTGTGCACCTGAAACATCCCTCGGGCCCCTGTCCTGTGGCTGGGTGCCCACCCGTGGCACTACGGGAGGTGGCAGAACCCTCAGGAGGAGTCCTGGAGGGGACACGAGGACCCTGACTTCTCCCCCCGCCCCGCCGGCCTGGAGATGAACCGGCTCCTCTGCCGTGCGCTGCTGCCCAAAGCCACAGGGCCTGGTGACGCCACGCCGAGCCTCTGAAACCGTGGGCCGGAATGCACCCTCCATCCTAAGTTGTCCGTCTCAGGCACTTTGTACCCGTGAGACGACATGGGCTGACTCGGTAGGCACAGGGGAATGCTGTCCAGCTGCACAAAGAAACCATGCACAGATGCGGGGACAGACACCTGTGAGCCATGTACACGCCAACTCGTTAAGTTCATGGAGACGAACAGCAGGAGGGCGTGGGGAGTCCTGCTCGGCCGTCCAGCCTCAGGCTGGGAGTGGGACTCACTCTTTCTGGAGGTAAACGTTGGCGGTTTATGCCACTAACTGTATGTGTGATGGTTGAGATGGTAAATTTTTTTAAAAATCTTTAAAAAAATTTTTTTTTTTTAGTTATACTTGGACACAGTGTCTTTATTTTGTTTACTCATTTTTATGTGGTGCTGAGGATGGAACCCAGTGCCTCACACGTGCGAGGCAAGCGCTCCACACTGAGCCACACCCAGCCCAAGATGGTAAATTTCACATTACCTGGATTCCACCATAATCAAAGAACTCAACAACACAAAGATGTCCGCATGCCAACTCTGTGCCGGGCACTGGGAAGACACAGTGGCCAGCTTGAAGTAAAGTCCCACTCAGGGCTAACCTCTCAACCACACTGCTCCAAGATCAGCCTCCCCTGCTCACAAATACTCACTCAACAAACATCTCTCTAATCGTCCCTGGGCTCAGCCTGGAGACTCAGTGGGAACAAGGCCCTGAAGGGGACGTGGGTTCCAGCATCCCAGCCCACTTTGCAAACAACACCCCAACCCTCTCCAGGGGAACCTCTCTGCCCAAGTTGTATGCAGTCTTGGTGGAGCTGTCAATCAAGATGCCCCACCCACCCTGGGCTGAGGGGCGGGCGTAAGACCTAAGCTGGGCCAATCAGAGGCTCTCCTGGAGTGGATCCCTGAGTCCACCATCCTGGCGCAGGACCTTTCCACCCTCCTTTATTTCATTTCTCCCTGGCTCCCCTCCGCCCGCCAGGTTCTGCCTTCCTTCCTGGTAACAGCGCCAGTCACAGCAGCTTGCCACCAAGACGCCCAGAGCCCGGTGCCGTTGCGAGAGCAGTAATAAACCAGTCGGAGCAGCAGTAGCTGCCATGGTGGCCCGAGAGCTGTGCTCTGGCTGCGCCCAGTGAACGGGGCCTGTTGACTTCACAGGCAGGGAAACCCGCGCTTGTTGCAGGCCAGCAGCGGCCAGACCCAGAGGCAGGCGGGCTGTGCAGGCAGATGGTGCAGGGCTGCGGCCGAGCACTTGGACAGGGCGGGAAGGAGGCCGAGCCGCAGGCTGCTGCGGTCACGTGAGGCTGTGGGTCCAGGCCACCACCTGGGTGCACATGGAGACTGAGCGTGTCCCACCTGGAAGACTTGCCAGGGAGGCCAGGGCGAGACCCCCACAGCCCTGCAGCTAGTCAGGCTGTGGGCCTGCTGCACCTGGCCAGGGGCCATCAGGTGACTCTGGGACTTTAGGCTGGGAGGGGAGGGACGAGGGCTGGAGCCTGTGTCACAAGGGCAGGACACAGAGGAAGGACAGCATGGGCTCGGGTGGAGGTCTCCTGTGTGGGCCACATTGGCCTGAGGTACCAAGGGCCATACAGATGCTGGACAGCAAGGCTACCTCCACCAAGACCGCCACCACTACTCATTTTGTATCCTTCCAGAACTTTCTCCTTCTGCCTTTGCTCTCAGCCATCACCCAGCCAGTCATGCCTCCTGTCTGGGCAATAACAGGCCCTGGCGTGCTGGGCGACACCGGGGCCTCCCTCCCTTTGCCCTCCTTGCCTGGGAGCATCCCTGTGGGGTGAACTCGAGGCCCAAGGGTACTGCGACTACCCACTGCTCAACCACCAGTGAAAGGAAGGCCTGGAGGAGGGCGCAGAGTCAGAGCAGGCATTTAGAGTGCCCACTGTGTACAGGGCTTGCATAGGGGATGGTGTCCCTGCCTCTCCCCTCTCTGGAAAGCAGCCCCAGCGCCCCCCGCGCCTGCCCTTCCACTCCCACCGCCCTCCTCCGGCTCCCTCATCCGCATACCCCGGAGGGCAGAGCCTCCAGCTTACCTTTGAGGCAGGATAGTCTAAGCCCCATGGCAGCGCCTCGGTGGCCTGTGGACAGAGGAGAGCACTTAGACAGGGCAGGGGACTCGCTTCATACTGGCCCTGCTGGGTGACAACAGGAAGCAGGGAGAGGGACACTGTGGGCCACAAGTCATGGTGCCTGCTGACTATGTCGGGGCTGACTTGCTCCAAAACGGAGTCTGCTGGTGGAGAAACTTTCCAGGGGCCCCAGGGCTAGATATGGAGGCCCGGCGGGTGGGCTGCTGGCCGTGCAGCTCCAGTTGGGACTGTGCTGGGCTGATGGTGAGGACCAATGCCACCAAGCCCCTCCTTCCAGGGTCACAGAGCAATGGCTGGCTATAGGGACGGGGGACCCTTGGGCCAGGCCGTGGCACTGGCTGGAATCCAGGATGGGGCAATTCTGGATTCCTGGAGATCTCATGGATTCTAGGGTGCACTGTTCCCAGTCTATGGGAAATGAGAATTGTCCTAACCCTGCTCCTTGGAATTCTAAATAACTGGTGGGCACAGTGGTGCACACCTGTGATCCCAGCTATTCAGGAGGCTGAACAGGATCACAAGTTTGAGGCCACAAATTAGTGAGCCCTTGTCTCAAAATGAAGTCAAAAGGGGTAGGGATGTGGTTCAGTGGTGGAGCACCTGCCCACTGTGCTCAAGGCCCTGGGTTCCTTCTCTAGTACCAAGGTTTTAAAAAAAGGAGTCTGAATAATTCATCAATAAAGCTGCGGCCAGTGGCCGGAGCCCTGGCATGTTCCTGACCCTCCGCCCCAGGGACAGCTCTGCAAGGCACTTATACCCTATTTTACAAACACGGAAACCAAAGCTCAGAGAGGTGGTGTCAGCTGCCCCAGGCCATCCACCTCAGTGGAGCTGTGAAGCTGGGGTTCAGTCTAGGACTCCCTGACTCCAGGCTGGAGTCCCACCGGCAGAGCGGGCTCATCAGGCCCATCTGAGGGAGATGCAGAAGGGCAGCCAGGGCCAGGTGGCCGGTGAGGAGGTCGGGGCAGGGCCAGAGCAGAGGCGCATGGAGAGGCCCTCTAAGGAGATCAGCTTCCTGCTGGAGGAAAGCGCTAGTGGACACAAGTGAGGACCCAGTCAGACAGACACTTCAGGCCTCATGCTCCTAAGGGACCCAAGAGAAAAACTAAAACAGACACGTGGACAGAGGGGACACCAATCAATAATAGTGAGGAGCACATGCACAGGGGAGGAGATGAGGCAAGGAGGAGATTCCAGAGACCATACGAAGAACAGGCCCAAACTCCCTTCCTGGATGCCCAGCTGAGGCCCCTTCTCCCTGGAGAAGTCTGTCTCTGTCGCTTTGACAATAAAGCTGCTGCTCGCTTGCTGTCTCTGTGTCCTGTTCTTCAATTCTTTGCTGAATGGAGACAACGGACCCAGCACCCTAGACAGTAACACGTCCAGGAAAGGGAGGCGGGTGCTACCCTAAGGGTCCCAGCTCTTCTGAGAAGTTGCCTGGAGCTGAGCACATTTCTTCATCCACAGAGAGCAGCCTGAGTGCCAGGCTCCGGGCCAGGTTGGCTGGTGAAGGGCCCCAGGACTCCTCATTATCCTCAGATGGCATAGCGGCCTGGGTACTCTGGCGGCCTTCCCGACTCCCTGTTGCTGGGGTTAGCCCTGCACCTCGTTCCAACTTTCTTGTGGCCTCCCCATCCCCAAGGAACATCTGTACAACTCCCATCCTAACCTCTGGTCTTGGAGGACCCACCAACACAGGTGGGCATATGGCCACCCAGGGCACCACTCATGAATCCACCTGCTCAGATTAGCAGATGGACAGGTAAACCAGCCCCACAGGGGCAGGTAAGGCAGGGTGGGGTGCCGTCCTGTGGGGATGGAGGAGGGCTCCACCCTAGCTGAACCCACGGCTGGCATCCCCAAATATAGGCAGGAATGACCCAAGCAGGGTACAAGGTTTCGAAAGCAGGAACAGAGGTGCAAAGGTCCAGGGAAGACAGAGGTCTGTGGGAGGGACCAGAGGTGGGGGGTCAGGGCAGGCTTGGGGTGGGGAGAAGCCAGGGGCGAGCTGGGCCTCCGGGAACTGGAGGCCGGTGATGGCATCCAGGTGGTATTCTGAGGACGCTGAGGCGTGAGCGTGCCCAACCCAGGCCCCAGCCCATCTGCAGGCGGGGGCACCCCCAGTGCTGTTGGCCAGGCCCACCCAGGCCTGCGGAGCCAGGGTGAGTGTTTTAACGAGGCCCCGGGGTCGGGCACTGGCAAGGCCCAAGGAGCGTGGGCGGGCTGGGAGCCACCGAGCCCAGAGTGGACAATGGCAAGTCTGCAGGGCAAACCCAAGATGTCCATAGAAGGTGGCCGGGGGCCTGGAGAGGGAGGGAGGGCACACACAGGTGCTGATGGGGCAGGTGCAGGCCCTCTGCTGACCTGCCGTGCCGGGTGGCACGGACCCTGCTCTGTGGCTGGCGAGTATCACTCCCAAGACTCCACCTGCCTCGTCTGTGAAATGGGGACACTGGGGTCACTGCTGCAGAGCACGTGAGGACTAAGTGTCAGGAGGTGAGGACTTGGGCCCCCCCGGGCACAGGCAGGAGGCTCTGGAGGAGGGAGGCAGGGGCTCCCAGGAGCCAGGGCTTTGGGTCTGGAGCAACAGCCTGGGCGGCCCTGGGAGCTTGGGAAACGCGGAGTCTTGGGCCTCCTAACCTGGGATCTGCAAGCTCACCACAGCGGAGGAGAGGAGCGCTGTGGGCACCCACCGAACAGGAGCTTTCACAAGCGCTTGCCTGGGCTCCACCCCCAGAGGGCCTGGTAATGGGTTGGGGTGTGGGCTGGCACAGGGTTTTAAAAGCTCCCCGGGAGGGGCCGGGATTCTAATGTGCAGGATGAGACATCAAAGGAAGCAGGAGGACCCAGCCTGTGGGAAGGCACATCTCTGGAGCTTTCGGTGACGGCGATGGATTGTGTGCACCATGGTTCAGGCCGTCCTTCCAGCCGTCCCACCAGCCTGGGGTTGCTCTTGTCCCCATTTCGCAGAGGGGGAGACAAGGCGAGGGAGGTTAGTCACTCGCACAAGGCCACATGGGTGGCAGTGGCAGAGCAAGGACTCCACCCAGAGCTTTGGACTCTCTCCACTGCCAAGCAGGTGCGAAGTCTCCAGTCCCAGGCACCTCTGCCTGTCCCCTGCCCGCCCGCCCTGCCCAGGGGTCCTGTAGCCCCGAGGTCAAGACACTGCACACAGACCACGGAGCACAGCTCACAGCACCCAGCTCCTCCCATGGCGGGGCTCCTGCCTGGCATGGGGCCACCCTGAAGAAGACCCCCTCGTGCCAGGCACACACACACCCTCTGAGGCGCCGATGGCGGAGCCCATGCCCTCCTGGACTGTCCTTGCTGAGGGCCCGTCTCAATCCTGCCAGTGAACCTTATGACATCTCAACCCAGGGCCTGAAGAACAGCCATCTGCATTGAGGTCCTCAGAGGCCATCGGTGGCTGGAATTCGATGTGAAATACTCCAGTCAAATGACAGCCCAGCAGTGGGGGAAGGAGCAGGCAGAGGGCGGCTGGAGCTGGAGGCTGGAGCTGGAGGCTGGGGTTCCACTCGGATTTCTGTGTTTGTTTGAAAAGCAATGAAATGGTCGGAAGAACTGTCAGCAGCCAGTGCAGGGCCAGTGCCCAGCTCTCTGATTTTGGTCGTGGTGCTGCTCTGTAAGGCGTGGTCCTGCTCTTAGGAAACGCACCCCATGTGGCTGCGGTCAAGATCATCCTTTATGCCTGTTAACTTTCCCGTAGTTCAGCAAGAAAGTAATGGCGTGTGCGTGCACAGGTGAGGGAAGGGCACACGTCCCTCCTGCTCTTCTCCATGGAGGCCACGCGGGGGCTTTGTATGTCTACAGCTGCTGAAAGCAGGAAACTACTTCAAGAGAGGAAGTTAAAAAGGGAAAGAAGAGTGACATCCAGAGCCTGATGGCAGCCCCGCCTGCCGGCCCTGCGGGCACAGAACCTTCCCACACCTTCTGTGTCCAGGCGGATGCGTTCCAGGCCCAGGGCTCTGGCTGAGCGAAGGCTGCGCCATGTGGCAGCAGCAGCACCTCCCAGAGGCTGTCCCCAACTGGCAGGCTGAGTCCCCAGAGCTGTCCTGCAACTTGAACAATACCTATATGGAGATACTTGGGAGAAGAGGCCAGGGAGGAAAGAAGAGGATGGGGACCAGCAGTGGCCCCCAGCTGGTGGCACTGGAGACCCAGAAGCTGGGCCTGATCTGGTAGAGGCAGCGTCAGGGGGCACGTGTCCCAGTGACAACTTCCTGTTTCCCACTGGAGGGTCCCATGTCTCAGCCGTCTGGGCCCACAACCTGCCGTGGCACCACCCCCTCTGACCAGGACACCGAAGGTGGTGGGCAGGGGAGTGGCCAGGAAGGCGAGGAGAACAGGAGTCGCCTGCCTGAGTGGGCTGTGTCCTCGTGTGCCACATGGGCACCTTGCCACCAGCCTCCAGGACGGGGCTGGACATAGCTGTCACCGTGGCCTTCCTTGTGCCATCATCCCTGCCGCTGTGCTTGTCATCGCTGTCATTGTCACTGTCACTGTCCAGTCTCTGGGTTCCCCTACAAGATGCTGCTCAGAAGACCACGGGACTCTGCAGTGCGGTCCCCACTGAGTGGTGTGGCCTGTCGTTCTGGGGACAGGCGTGCGTGGGTGTGCATGCCGCTGCCCACTCCTCAGTGACGGGGCCAGCCCTGTGGGACTCAAGTGCATTCATACGAGGCCCTGGGTGGCCCAAGGGCTGGGGAGCAGGAGCTAGACTCAGCTCTGCCTCTGAGCCTGGCGCTCAGACCCTGCAGGAGGGCCACCCTGCCCTGCCCACCCTCCTGGACACGGCTGATGGGCGCTAACCACACGCTCTCTGAGGCGCGTCCTGGGCTAAGTGCCCTCTAACAACTCCTGAGCCTGACAGCTCCGAGGAGGGGCTCCCGGGAGCGCAGCCCAAGGCAGGGAGCTGAGGCTCTGGACTGCCGGACCCCAAAGCCGAGGCCCATCCCCTTGCTGTGCTTTGGCCCGTATCCTGCGCGCCCCAGCTCGATACTGTTTGAATTATCACCCACCAAGGCACAGTGGAATCAGCAAACAGAGAATGGGAGGGTGCCCGAGTGTGCCAATGGCCCGAGAGCACGAGGACGCACACCTGTGATCCCAGCTCCTGCAGGAAGATCCCAAGTCCGAGGCCAGCCTGGGAAACTTGGCAAGATCCTATCTCAATAAAAAACAATAAAAGGCGGGGAACGAAGCTCACAGTGGGTCTCTAGCACCTGGTGGAGGGCCCTGGAGGGCCCGTCCAACCAACACTTCTCACACAGGTGCAGGGTATGAGAACCTCCCTGTGTTTAAGTTCTCTTTGATACCTGGGTGGGTGAGGATTCGCACCAGTTTCACATCAAACAGGCTTTCTCTTGCACCCAGGATAGAAACCGCCCCATCACCAAGTAGCCATAGGACTGTCCAGGGGCAGCAGGCAATATAAAGAACAACCTCCTCCTGCAGGGGTCCACCCCTGAGCGCGGTGAGGGGGCACGCCACACAGTGGCACAGGGGAAGGGCACTCTCTGAGCCGTGGCCACCGTGTGCCAGCTGCCTTGGAGACAGGAGCCACAGCTACCAGCTCACAGTGGTGGCTTTGCCAGCTTGCCCACCAGGTTTTCAGCTCAAACACAAAAGTAAAGAGTTTTAACAAGTTGCTAAAATGTGGCGGTGAGGTCAGGACAGGGAGCCACCTGCTGGTGGAGCGACCCTGCGGCTAGAATTCTGGCCTCAATTGGTCCTTGGTGGTGGTGCAGGTTCGCTCTAGTGGCTGAGATGAGCTTTCCTGGAGTGAACGGGGCAAACCCAGGGCTGGAGTGGCTGGGGTGCAGGGCAAATGATGCATGACGTTACTTCTTGGGACATACGGACCCTAAAAAATCATGCACTGTTGATCTGCACTTAAATTTGGTTGGATGTCCTTGTTTCCATTTGCTGAACGTGGCCACCCTAGCAGAGGCTGTCTGATTCTGACGCCTGGGTGGCCCAAAGAAGGAGCCGGACGCTCATGAGGGAACATGAGCAGATGGCAATCAGGCTGGAAGCTCCACTTGGCTTGGTCTCTGCAGAGCCACCTACCAGATGAAATCAGAACAGGCCTGCAGAGGTCCTGAGTCACCTCACCCCACCTCCTTAACAAAGACCTCCTTCAGGGACTAAAGGGTGGGGAAGAGTCAGGGCTGAGGAATGGCGAGGTGGGGACTCGGTAGGCAGAGCAGGTTCCATGCCAGCAGGGGGAGGCTGGCCAGGACCCCACCCGTGTCCTTGCTGCAGACCCAGGGAAGGGTGCCGACCACACCTCAGCATCTGGGTTTTCTTTGGAAAATGCACTTCCTCCTTGCAAATCCCTGCAGTTCCAGCCCAAGGACTGTGCTGGGAACAGATGCTGGCACCAGGTGCCTCCTCCAGGTCCACAGAGGGCATACCCGAGCCTCAGCAGGAGGACCTGCAGGAGGCCACGGGCCCTCTCAGGGAGGCTGGCAGCTGCCTGTCTCCAAAAGGAGAAGGGGGCAAAGTGCCCACTGAAACCCTGCCTGGGTCTCAGCCTCCCACCTGCCGACACCCCCTCTGGGCCACTGGGATGGGCTCCAGGTTTAGGCTGAGCACACCTTTCTGCATGTTTCAGGCTGATGAAAACATAGGTCAAACAAAGAGGCCCGTGGACGCAAGAGAAGTGTCCCGTGCTTTCTGTCTGTGGATTGCGGAGCCACAGTGGGACAGGACACAGGGGAGACAGCCTGGGGGAAGTCAGGTCCCTGCTGGAGGCAGGGGAGCACGGCTGGGAGGGGCCCGGGCTGCGTGGCCTGCCTCTTGGTCGGGGGCACTGTGTTGGGGCTGTTTTAATGTGTGTTATCCCCACTCGTCTCTGTATGCATGTGTGGTGCTGCGGATGGAACCCAGGCCTTGCACATTCTTAATGTTTCTAGGGTTGGGGACAGAGCTCTGAGGTAGAGCACTTGCCTGGCATGTGCAAGGCCCTGGATTTGATGACCATCAGTGCAAAAGAAATAAAAATAAACATACATAATAATAACAAAATCTTTAAAATAATGCATATGTGTGTGTACCTAAAGTCGTTCCACTGGGGCTTACCCTCGCTGGTCCACAGGCCTGGCCTGGCCTCCACCATGGATAAGGGCCCTTCCCTGCAGGGCTCAGGGAAAGTAAGGCCTCATGGCCGGGGCCGGTCATGCAGGCCTGATTCCCACCTTTAAAACAGGGATAAGAACCGCATTTTGGTTGGAGGGCTGGTGTGAGGGTGAGAGCAGAAACTCAGGGTAAGTGCCAGGTAAGCACCACACACCCTGCTCCAGCCCGCAGCCCAGAAGCTCTCCTTTCTCGCTGGGGAGGGACCTGCAGCTCTGCGGGGGACACTCCCCATGGCCCTCCAGTACCAAGGGCTTCTGGGCAGAGATTAGGCGGCAGCTCTGGCCTCCTTGGGCTGGTGGAGGGATTAGGTCTTTCCATAAATACTCAGCCTCCCTCCCAAGCAGAGGACCAGTACTCAGGGGTGGGGACACACAACATGAGGTGGGCAGGGCCTGGACAGGTAGGAAAGGGGGCCTGGACTGGTAAGTGGTTAGCATAGCCTAGGACAGGGCCGTCCTGGAAGTGAGGGAGTGTCGGAGACACCAGAGCCTGCTACTCAGGGTGCGTCTCTCTGAACCTCAGTTTCCTCATCCATCCAATGGCTGTCCTTCCACCACGCCTGCACAACCTCAGAAGTGCCTGGGCAGGGCTGCCTTTCCAGCCCCCTTGGCGGTGGCCCCAGGCTGCTCAGCCTGCACGGACGGCTGCCTGGATTTCCATCACGGTCGGGCAGCCCGAGATTCCCACCCGCCTTGAGACCCCGCCCGCCACAGTTCCCGGGGATCCGCGGGTCGCGTTTTGACGAGCGCCTCCCCCAAGTTCCGCCGGAGCGCAGCCAGCCGGCAGGGGCGCGCCGTTTCACGCTGGCGCCCTTTGCGGTTGAAACCTGCTTTGATGCCCCGGGAGCGCAGGGGCCCCCGAGCGAGGCGGCTCATAAATAATACATGTGAAATACTCGCTCCGGGGACACGCGTCCTGCCGCCCGGCCCGCCCGCGCCGGCTCTCCGCCCGCGCTCGCGAGCGGCGGCCCGGCCCTGTCCCCGGCACCCGTGCGGGCGCCGGCGTCCGGTGCAGCGGCAGAGGCAGCCGCGCAGGGACACGCCCCCGCCGCCGGGGTCCGCGCCGCCGGCCGGAGGGGCGCGACTTCGCGGGCCCGCGGTCTCCGCAGCGAAGTGTGCGGGCGCAGGGGACGCCTGGGACCTGAGTGCCCGCCCGCCCGGCCGCGCCCCTTCCGCCGCGGGCTCTCGCGGGCGCGGACCCGGGCCCCCGGAAGGGCTGGGGCGCGCGGCGCGGGGCACTCACCGCTTCCCGGAGGGCTCCGGCCGCGCACGGGGCGACAGCCTGCAGGACGGAGCGGCGGGGGTCATGCCGGCCGCGCTCCCGGGCCGCCTGCGCGCACCCTCCCGGCCCGCGGCACCTGGAGGGCGGCGCCCAGTGCCGCCCGCCCCGCCCCGGCCGGCCCGGGACCCGCCCGCGGTCGCCGCGGCCGCCTCCCCGGGGACCCTCCGGGACCCGCTGCCGCCTCTGCTCGGCCGGGAAGTTTGGGCGCAGCCGGCGGCTCCTCTCCGCGCGCTTCCCCACTCGCCAGGGGCTCCCCGCCTGGGTGGCGGGAGGGGGCGCCCGCCGGGTTCCTCCCCGGCCTCCGCCTGGACTGCGGAACGGGGAGAGGAGCGGAGGGGACGCTACCGTCCATCACCTCCCAGCCCCGGGGACAACCTGCGGCTCGGGACCCTGTGATTAACCGGGTTGGCGCCTGGCCCTCTGCTCCTCACACCTGCCTCTTCACCTGCCTCGGAGCGAACCTGGGAGTGTGGCCTACGAGGAGGGTGGGGGCATCTGCTGGCCCCTTAGGGCATCTGTAGGCTTTCCGTGACGACCCGCGGGCACTGGCCGTCCAGTCCGGGCCGTCCCCCGCCCCGCTGTGTGCAGAGGCCCGTCATTGAGTGTTTCTCAGGAGGCACCCCTTCTTCGAAGGCCTCTGTAGAAACTGCCCAGCTCAAAAGGAGGAAGGAAAAAAAGAAGACAGACGACCCCTGCCATGTTCTTCACATCATCGTCACAAGCCTTTGGTGCCATCCCCATCCTGCAAGCCTAAGCTCTCCACATCCTGTGCTCTGTGTACAAATGGAGCTCAGAAGGGGGAACAGTCGCAGAGCAGGAAAGTGACAGTCCTTTGGTGAATGTGGAGTCAGCATCTCCTGCCACGTTCTTGTCATTCCAACAAATAGAAGGGGACATGGTTGGGCAGGATGCTCCTACCCCACTGTCCCCACCCTCCTGGAAGGGATGGGAGCTGGGCACAGTGGCGCAGGCCTGTAATCCCAGCAACTTTGGAGGCTGAGGCAGGAGGATTATGAGTTCCAAGCCAGCCTCAGCAATTTACCGAGGCCCTAAACAACTTAGCAAGACCCTGTCTCAAAATAAAAAATAAAAAGGGCTGGAGATGTGACTCAGTGGTTAGGCGGCCCTGGGTTCAATCCCTGGTACCCAAATAAATAAATAAATAAATAATGGAAGGGACGGGGTCTCTAGCTGGCCTGTGCTGCCTGCTGCCAGGCGTCCCTGGGGAAGGCCTGTGCAGGGGAGCTCAGAGACCTGGGGGACAGAGGGTCTTGATGGGCTGGATGTGGGCATTTTGGGGCAAGCATTATGCTCCTGCTGCATGCCCAGGGCTTCAGTGGCCGGGCCAGGCTGCCTAGAAGCGCAGCACCTCCTGCTGCCATCTGTCACCTCCCAGCCCTGCTGTGCCTGGGGCAGGTCCCTGTCTGTGCTCAATATTTCTCTCCCCCTGCACCGCTGCTTCCTGCCTTTCTCCGGGGCTGCGGGTGCCACAGTCCCCCAGAGTTCTTGGGCCCCTGGGAGTGCACCACCTCTCTCTCACAGGTCCTGGGTTGCTGAGGGTCCTGTATCTGATTCTTCCTCAGCAGACCTATGGGCAGGGCTGCTCTGAACTGTCATCTCTGGCATTGGCAAGGGAGCTGTGAGCAATTCCCTTGGGACCAGGCACAGTCCCTGTGCTCTTGTTCCGGAAGGGCAGAGAAGGATGAGGAGGACTTTGTGCAGCAGAGAAGCCCTGAGCAGGCTGAACGCTCAGTGGGCAGAGCTCTGCCCTTGTGGGCCTGTAGCTCCTCAAAGGAGAGGGGTCTCTTCATTCCCACCAGGACCCACTGAGCTCCAGCTCTGCAAGGGACCCTGAGGTTGTATTGTTTTCCCAGGTGGCCAGTGGCCTGTCTGGCTCTGCCTGTCTCCAGTCCTGGGCTCTCCTACCAGCCCCCAGCCCTACTGGGGGAGTGCACTTCTGAGGAGCAGGAGGGTGAGTATTGTCACTCGCATGGTGTTGAGCTAGGGAGGGAAAGGACTCACCTTCCTCTCTGCTGCTGGAGAGCTTGGGGTTTGTGCCCAGTACACGTCTCCAGGTGGGCCCTACATGCTTTGGGTACCATCCTTCTCCAAGGTGGGGCTCACCTGAGCATTGTGGGACACTGAGCAGCTTCTCTGGCCTCTACCCACCAGATACTGGTAGCACCATCCCTCAAAGTTGTGACAAGAACATCTCCAGGGCTGGGGTTGTGGCTCAGTGGTAGAGCACTTGCCTAGCATGCGTGAGGCACTGATTCTCAGCACCACATGTAAATAAACAAAAAAAATAAAGGTCCATCAACAACTTAAAAAACCATTTAAAAAAGAAAAAAAAGAACAAACCAGATAATCCCAGCACTTTGGGAGGCTGAGACAGGAGAATCGCGAGGTCAAAGCCAGCCTCAGCAACGGCAAGGCGCTAAGCAACTCAGTGAGACCCTGTCTCTACATAAAACACAAAATAGGGCTGGGGATGTGGCTCAGTGGTCGAGTGCCCCTGAGTTCAATCCCCATTACCGGAAAAAAAAAAAAAAAAAAAAAAAGAACATCTCCAGATATTTTCAGTTGCCCTCTGGGGGAGCAGTGGCCTTTTCTTGAGAACCCCCAAGTATTTTTCAGTGGTTCAGTCCTGGCTGTATGCCAGAACCACCTGGGGAGCTGAATCAGGTCCTGGTCTGGCTGTGGGGGTGAACTCAGTTGTTCCAGGCAGGTCCCAGGCCCAGGTGTGCAAAACCTTCCAGATGAGCTGGGCACCCTAGTGCAACCTGTAATCTCAGCCATTCAGAAGCCTGAGGCTAAGTTCCAGGCCTGGGCAATTTAGAAAGACCCTGTCTCAAAACAGAAAATAAAAAAGAAAGGGCTGGGGATGCTGGTCAGTGGTAGAGCACTAGCCTTGCCTGTGCCCAACTCTGGATTTCATCCCCAGCACTTTGACAGGAAAAAAAAATCCCAAGTGATGTTAATAGTCTGGTATGACTAAGAGCAGAGGATCCAGCCTCAAGAGCCTACCTGGC
>PVHX01011772.1:24640-62593 GCA_004024805.1 Geosciurus inauris
CCCCCCCCCCCCCCCCCCCCCCCCCCCCCCCCCCCCCCCCCCCCCCCCCCCCCCCCCCCCCCCCCCGCACCTGATCAGAACCACCTGGAGCTCCAGGGCCTGGGGTTCCTCAGGGGCAGCCCTGTGAAGTCAGGCCTCTGGGCCTGCCCTCTGTTCTCAGCCCTGGAGTCCCTCCACCCCCAGGCTGCAGAGGAAACAGAAGAGGACCCATTAGGCAACAGCTGCCCTCCCCTGGGGGATTAACAGCTCAGGCAGTGACCTCCTCCTACATGTGATCCCTCGATTTCCAAATTCACTGAGCAGCTACCTTGTATCAGGTGGACTCTGCCCCTCCAGGACGTCAGAGTCTGGGTGCAAAAAAGATTTTAAAGAGGGAAGTCGAGAAAAAGACTAAGAAAGTTCTGGGCCAGGGCTCAGCACAAGGAGAGCAGAGAGGAAGCAGTGCCGGGCTCTCCACCCTCCCCTCGCTGCAATGTCCTTCCTGCTCCTTCCCCTCCACGCAGGTGGTCCCTGTTGCCTTTGTAGCTATAAGCAAGTGTCCTCTGCCAGTTTGGAGCTGCATCCGGTAGGCAGCTAGTCCCTCAGGGCCATGGACCCTGTCTCCTGATGCAGGCAACCCTCAAGGGCACGTCCTGCCACTCTGCTGCCATTGAACCCTTAGCCTTGGGGACAGAGCCTGCGGCAGGTGTGCACCAGCAGATATCACAGATCACACGCAGGTGTGCATGAGTGAAAGCAGGAGCACAGTCCTCGGGTCCTCTGGGGCCAGGAGAGCAGATGCAGCCCCAGTAAAGAAGCAGATGCCAGACCTGCTCCCAGGGGAGACCGGCTGCCCTGGGCCAAGCAGCAGGTTGCCTGGGGAGCCGCAGGGAGCTACTCATTGTGCCCAGGAACGAGGAGGCTGGTCTCATCTGTGCAGCCCCACTCTGTGCCACCCCAGTTGCCAGTGAGTGGATGCTGAAGTCCCTGGGTCTTACACTTGTGGCATTTTTGTTGTTTACAGATTATCCAGTGTGATTATTTTGTTATAGCAGCCTGAACAGACGGAGAGAGGACGCTCCTTCCTAGGGAGATGGGGCCTGCAGGAGAGGGACCATGCTGAGGGAAGAGGAGGGGTGGGTGTGCTGGTCATGGACACTTCAGGGCAGGCCCTGGCCCAGCTTATCCCAGCTCAGGACAGCTTCTACCCCCAGCGTCAGTAATGGGCAGAGAGTGGGGGCCCTGGTTGGTGTTGAAAGCTTTGGACCTTCTGGGCCACCATGGTTCAACATCTCAGGCCCAGGAGCACCATACACTCATACCCACTTTAGAGAGATTTGGACCCAGAGGGGCCCCTGTCATTCCTGGGAGGGGGTCATGGAGGACGGAGCTGGGAGACCATCTGTCCATTCACAGCCCAGTAGTCAGCTGTATTTCCATGGCATGTCTGTGAAACACAGCACCCACTGAGTCTGGTGCAGGTTAGCGGTGGCTGACTGTGCTCCATCCCTCTCCCTATCTGGAGGCCAGGGAATCAACCTGCGAAATATGGGCTGGCCCAGGGAGGGGTAGTGATGGAATGGCTCAGAAATGGCACTTGTGGTTCCAGGACCGAGCCTTTGGGATCCTGGGGGAATCTGTGTCCTCCTCCTGAATGCTTGCTCTTGGAAGTTGCTGCACTCTGAATGTCTGTGTCCTCCCAAATTCATGTTGACAGTGTATCCCCAGTGCAGTGTGTGAAGAGAAGGGCCTTCAGTGACTAGTCCTGCCTTTATGCAATCAGTGACTATAAAAGAGGTTTGAGGAAGCTCTTTCCTCCTCCTGCTTTGGGAAGACCAGGGGGAAGGTGCCATCTTGGAAGCAGAGTAAATTCTCATCAGACTTTAAATCTGCTGGTCCCTGGATCTTGGACTTCCAGGATTTTTGTTGTTTATAAATAATCCAGTGTGATTATTTTGTTATAGCAGCCTAAACAGACTGAGGGAGGATGCTCCTTCTTGGAACCCAGTTGCCATGCTGAGGGACACCTAAACCACTGGGAACACTCCACCCGAGCTCCCAGCTGACAAGGGTCATCTTGTCCACCATGCCCGTGAGCCAGCTTCCACTCCAGTCCAAGTGAGCATCACATGACAGCACGTACTGCCAGTGCCAGGAGCTGCCTAAGAACCACTGGCCAAATCTGGGCAACCCACAGGATTGGGAGACTGGCTGTTGTTTGAAGCTACACAGTCTCAGGGCGTTAGCTACACAGTCTCAGGGCGTTTGCTACAAAGCAAAAGACAGGTAAGACCAGCTCCTGCTGGGCGCCAAGCCACGTGTTTGGAGTTAGTGCTTTCTTTAAACGTTGTTAGATCAAAACAAGTTAGGTTTACGAAGCGGTTTTAACTGCAGTTAGATTTTTTTTCCTGCACTGGGGATGGAGCCCAGGGCCTCACATGCTGGGCAAGCACTCTACCATTTAGCTACATCCCCAGGCCTTTTTTTTTATCTTGAGACAGGGTCTCACTGGGTTGCCCAGACTGGCCTTGAACTTTCAATCCTCCTGCTTCAGCCTTTCGAGTAGCTGGGGTTGCACAAGGAAATGTACCCTTCATATTTATCACCCAACTGTAGTTAACCAAGAATCTGCTCTACGCACGTGAGGTTTTTTCCCTTAGAAATGTGGTGTCCACTCGGGCCCTGGGAAGTCTGAAACAGAGTCTGCCGGACTCATCAGGTTGGCAAGACAGGCCTCCGTTAGCCATCTTGCGAGCAGCTGTGAGGAGAGAGGCAGCAGGGTCTGGAATCTGCTGACCTGGGCCCAGCTTCTCACAGGAGGTGTGGCCTTGGGAAAGTCACTGTCCTGGTGTTCCACCTGAGATGGGGTGAGGTGCACTGGTCCCGAGGACGGGGACGGCAGTGAGGGTTAATAGTGTGCATGAGGCCAGTGCCGTGGGTCAGAGCACCAGACCACACAGAGCGTGTGCTTCCAACTCCTTGAGTGCTGACCACTGAGGGACTCCTGAGGAGGCAGAGGGGGCGATGAAGGTGAGCAGTGCCTCTCTTTACTGGCCTGAGGCAGGGGGTGCAGGGCCTGGGTCTCTGCTCAGCACCTGGCCGGGAACACTAACCTAGCTGCCCCTCTGTGTACACTGTCGATGAGAGCCGTGCCTGGGGAAATCAGTGGGTGCCCAGGTGTAAAGACACCAGAAAACAGCCCAAGGAGAGCCTAGGCCATTGCACCCCACAAAAAACCAATAGTGGAATACCTCCAACAGTGAAAGCCACAGGAATCGGTGGCCGCTCCCTCCAAATAGTATGCATTAGACCAGGTCGTGGAGAAAAGGTAGAGGAGCCTGCTCGGAGTGAACACCTGCACACCACATATCTGACTAGGACTTACGGGGCCCCGAGGCGCCAAGAGCCCTCTCCACCCTGCAGCCCAAATGGCTGGGTCTGCAGCAGCAGGAGAGGCAAAGCCTGGTCCTCAGGGGCTCCCCACCTGCGGGGAGGAGGTGGGAGGGTGGTACTGGAGGAGATCAGGAGGGGGTGAGAGGGGAAGCAGAAGCAGAGAGAGGGGCCGAGCAGCGAGGAGGGGCAGATAGAGGCAGCAGGGTCTGCGGGCAGCCAACCCTGTTCTGCAGAGGGGCAAGGCTGGGAAGGGATGGCGAGCTCGCCCAGGTCCCCTGTGAGTCAGGGCACATCTGGAGCTCCAGCCACACTGGACACTGGGAAGTCCGCTTCCCCTCAGCATTTGTGGTCCTGCCCATCTCCTGCCAGTATGGCAGTCTGGAGGGTACAGGAGCAAGCCCTCTGCCACCAGAGTCTACAGGGATGAGCCCAACCTGGAAGGTGGGGGAAGTGGCAGCAAGATCAGCCCACAAAGGCCAGGTAGGCGACGGACTGTGGGCAGCACCAGCCAAGCAGGTCAGCGGTGGCCAGGCAGGTGGCAGGCCTGCAGGGGCGGGCTCAGGAGTGTGGACGCTGCGGCCAGGCCATGGTGGGGGGTGGAGGTGGAGCATGGAGGCCCTGGAAAGCCACTGTGCTTCCTGGGAGAGTGCAGGGTAGGGGTGGGGGCACAGAAGTCAGTTGGAACCTGGGGGCTGCACAGGGGAGGACAGCACCTAGGCCAAGCTCTCCAGGAGCCTATGAAACTGCCCCAGAGCTGTGGGAAGGCAAGTGCACTAAAACTCCCAGAGGGCCCTGCAGCCATGAGAAGGAGGGAGGAAGACTTTCAGGGGAAGCGGGCTAGTGCAGGAGCACAGAGGTGCCGCTCCCCTGCACAGAGCACTGCTGCAAGCTCCACCTGCGGGAAAGGCAGGCCCAGAGGTCCTGGAGCCTCACACCCTAAGCGAGCAACGACGGGGAGAAAACTGCAAGCAGAAACTAAGGACAGTGTATTTGAAGACGTGGAAACCTGTGCGTCACTGACTTTGGTCCTGGTGACAATTTCAGGACATTTAAAAGCAAATGCTAGTTTAGCTGGTGAGTGCTCCCAAGTGTGCACCAATGCCCTGCACGCAGCTGACTTCCATTGCTAAGTTACGCTTAGCTGAATGCTGCCATTTCAAACCAAAAACTGTGGACATTATTTTTCAAATGTTTAGAACAAACCCGTTTAATGATGAGTGTAGGTGGGATTCTTCAAAGCCCACTGGCCCTAGGGTGGGACTCTCTAAAGCAAAGCATCTGGAGAGCCAGGCATGGTGGCGCAAGCCTGTAATCCCAGCACTTTGGGAGGCTGAGACAGGAGAATCGCGAGTTCAAAGCCAGCCTCAGCAAAGTCAAGGCGCTAAGCAACTCAGTGAGACCCTGTCTCTACATAAAACACAAAATAGGGCTGGGGATGTGGCTCAGTGGTTGAGTGCCCGAGTTCAATCCTTGGTACCAAAAAAAAGAAAAAAGAAAGAAAGAAAAAGCATCTGAAGGCCCCAGCCTGGCCAGGCTGAGGCCATGATGTGGGGTGAGAGATGGGGGGTGAGTCTCAGGTGGGCGTGTGTGACGGGATCCGTGGCCTTGGATGTGGCAAGGAGGGAGGAATCGAGGACAGCTGCGAGACTTCAGTCTGGTGGCTCCTCTAGTGCACGGTAGTTTCATTTGTTGAACGATTTTCCTATTGCCTGGATCAGGAAGCAGTGGGCCTTGGAACCCGTTGACCAAAGACGAGGGCTCCATGATCTTAGGCACCAGTGGCTTTTGAGCAACAGGCAGACAGCGAAATCGCCTGCCATATACTGAGGGACAGTAATATCATCTATTTGAGGGCACATCCTCACCTGTCCACACCTTGACAGAAAGCCAAGCGGCAGCACAGGGGCACAGATGACCAAAGCCAAGGTCAGAGGCCACCCATGTCCAGGCAGGAGCTGACCCTCCCTTTGGCCTTATCCTCATGTAATTGGTGGCTTCAGGCCGCGCCTGGTAGGCGCAGCTGTCTGCAGGGGATGGAAGAGGCTGGGCTGGGTGGCTCAGGGGAGGAGCTGAGGCCGCACCATGGTGCCGTCCAGAGCTGAGGAGAGCCCAGCACCACAAGAGGACAGAGAGCTTGGAAAGGAGACCAGGACCCACAGGTGTGCTGCTGGGGACAGAAAAGGAGAGACCAACAGTCCTCTGTGCTCAGTAGCCAGAGGATGTCTCCATGCACCTGTGCAGCCTTTCACTTGGTGGTCACCATTTATCATGAAGAAGGGACTGATGCCCCTGCGAGGCGTTCTGTCCTAAGGCCACAGGGTATGTAGAGGCACCACGCTCAACTTCGCCAAACCAGCAGGCAGACTGGTAGCTGTCCCCCTTTCTGTGAAAGCCCCTCTCGGCCCCAGGGGCAGCTTCAAAGCCACCTTCCTCAAGACATCAAAGTGGGCACTGTGGGGTGCAGGCCCTGCCCGAGCCCACCTGAGCCCTGTCCCCAGGCCCTGAGCATGGCCCTGACATTCTTCCCTGAGAATTCTGGGGCAGGCAGGGTGGCTGGGTCAACCCTCTGCAGAGTGGTCCTGGCCCCTGTGGGCTTTGGATGAGCTTACAGGGTCAGCAACAGGAGGGTGGGATGTCACATGCATAGAGCGTGTGGCTGGAGGGGCCAGGGTACTCACCTCCAGTCCCTGGGAGTCTGAGCTGTCCACAGCACGCTGCCTCCCTGCAGGACGAGGGGCACTCTGCTAGCATGTGTGGGGGAGGCTGGCTGGGCAGCGCTCAGTCCCCGCTCCACAGCCCACCTCCCGGAGCAGAAGAGGAAGGTGTCAGGCACAGGCCTCTGCATTGGGGGCTGGGGATGGGTCGTGGGCTCAGGGGTGTCGTGGTCCTTCCTGTCAAGTCTGATCACTCGCACATGCACTCAACTGTCCGTCATCTATGTCCAGGAAGCTTTCCTGGGTGCCTGTCCTTAGGCATCCAGCCAACCAGGCCTCAGACCAACAAAAAGCTCATTTGAGTCACAGGTGCCATTTAGGATTTCTTAGTAGCCACATTAAAAAAAATACTAAAACTTTTCTGTAATAATATCTTTCATTTAACCCAATTTATCCAAAGATTATCATATCAACATGTCATTAGTATCAAAATTAATAGGATAGTTTACATTCTTTTTGTCCTAAGTCTTCAGAAGCTGGCATATATTTTACATGTTCATCTCCCAGCTAACTTGAGAGGCTGAGGCAGGAGTTTCATGAGTTGGAGGCTAGCCTGGGCAACTTAGCGAGACCCTGTTTCAAAATAAAAAAAAGGCTCAGGGTCTCAGTGGTGAGTGCCCCTGGGTACCACAGCCAGTAACACACACACACACACACACACACACACACACACATACGGAATACATCTCTGGGTGGGTGGCTGGTGGTTGCCACCCTGCAGAACTAGGGATCCAGGACATGGTCACAGCCAGACCCTCCACTCAGGCAGACAGATGTGCAGAGAGCTGGCGGGTACCTGGGGATGCGGAGCAGGGGTGGGTCTGGAATCTTCCACCTGGGTGGGCCTCAGGGCCCTGCTTTGTCACCCAGTAACTGCCCTGGCCCCTGGCCAGCAGCTGTGCTTGTAAGCGTGATGAACTGACCAGGAGGAGAGGCCACCCCATGCCCACTGGCTGGCAAAATTGAAGGCGTGTCCTCGGCACAGGATGGGCGCAGCATCTGCTGAAACTCGCATTCCACTCCTGGAGCAGAAAGGGGCAGCTCTTGGGGCCACCTGGCAATGTCTGGGAGGCTCGCCCCCTGGGATCTCCCTCACAGGAGCTTGAGGGTGGGCCTCAGGTGCTTCCGTAGCACTGTCTGCAAAACGTTGAACTCAGAACCAAATGCACACCAACAGAGCTGCACGGCGGAGACCACACTTGAACAGGACAAAAAGCTGCCTATGAGTGCCCGTGGAAACCGCCACGGCAGTTGGGGCGGGGAGCAGGGCCACACAGGGCCAGCCAGCAGCAGGCATGCCCAGCAGTGCCAGGGCTGCCTGAGAGGAGGGTCAGGGAGGAGGTGGGATCAGCACGGAAGACCAGGGTCTCTGCACATCATTCCCTCTCTCAAAAAATTAAGAGACTCTGGCAAAAGGCTATTTGGGGATTACATGGGGCCTATTAGGGTATTCTCTGTATTTTTTCTATGCTTTAGATATTTTATAAGAAAAAATTAAAACCCTTCTGAGTGAAGAAACCGAATCAACGAACAGCCTTGAGTGAGCGCTAGGCCCTGTGCTCCAGCATCCACCTGGGGAGGCAAGGGCAACACTGGGCTGGCGTGGGCAGGAACGTGGCCACGCCTGCAAGTGGAAGGCCTTGATCACTGGTGGTCTGAGTGTTCACTGACAGCTCACTGTGTGCCACGCACTCACCGAGTCACCTCAGAGGAGACAGCGCTACCCCATGGAGGCACGGCGCGGCAGGTGCCCGAGTCGCCCTGGCTGAGGGTGGAAGAGGACGTGCTCTCACAGTCAGGTGTGGCTTGCACTCCGCCCCCACACACTGCCTCTCACCAATGCACGTTCCCTTCCTTTTCTAGAGACCAAAAATTATTTTTAACGTCTGCAGATGCCAAATTGCCCATGGGGACTTGGTGCCCAGGCAGCCCCTTGAGAGGCAGGTGTGGCCTGCTCTGGCTGCTGGCGATACACAGCTGGCCCTCCCCCAAACAGGGACAGGTGCTGCTGGAAGAAGGGGCCACTCACTGACCTCGGGGTGCCCCAAGCACACAAAGCCCAGCCAGCTTATAAAAGGTGCTGAGAACTTTACAACCAGCGACCCCTCCTTTGTCTCCAGCCATCCACACCTTTGACAAGGTGGACAAGGTCTGCACAGGGTTTGTCCCGGCCACATGCACAGCAAGCATGGGTGAGGAGGGCCCGGGGTGAGGAGGAAGGGGCCCGTGCTTGCTGCAGCTCCCGAGAACCCCTGCTCAGATAGCCTCCAGCCGCAGAAGAATTGTGCAAGGAGCAAACAGTGTCCCCTCCAGGCCCCCCAGCCAGAGTGAAAAGATGGACTTCTTCTCCAGGCGCCATTTGACTTCCGCGTCTGACACTCCAGGCCGCGGACAGGCCAGATCAGCTGAGCAGCCCTGGCTCTCTCCAGCACAGACTTTTGTAATCTTTACACAAAATAACCCAACAGGAGCCCACGTGACGGCTGCTGAGAGCAAAGGATGCTGCGCATTCACCAGGAAGAAGTTCCAGAAAGCGCTGGCCTGAGCACCAGGGGTGGATTGGACACCAGAGAGGCTGAGCCCTGAGCCGAGGCCAAGAGGGGCCTCCCCACGCCTTCCATGACTCCCCTCCCGTCCCCAGTCGCCTCCTCCTACCTGTGAGGGCAGGAGATCAATGGTGGTCTTGCATCTCAGGGATCTTGCTCAGGCCAGGCTCAGTCGCTTTCTCTTCTGGGGTGGCCATCTGGGCCAGGCTCTCCCTGTCCCCTCCTGGCCAGCTCTTTCCTGATTGCCCCTGTGAACTAAATGCCTGGCCTCTGGTGAGATGGGAAATTACCCTTAAGCTCAGGCCTCGTGGTCATCCTGGGGCTCTCAGAAGCTTTAATCCTTCATTTCACATTCCCAGAGTCTGGCCCTGAGGTAGGAGGGATGGCCAACTGGAGCCCATGCAGATGACAGCAGCGAGGAGGTGGAGGGAGTCAAACCAACCAACCAGGAGGAAGAGGGTCGAGGGACAGAGGCACTTTCTGGGGAACAGGAGCCCTTTCTGAGGTCTGCCTCTGGAAGGCGTTGTGGATCTTTGGGTTCCTGAGATGACACTGGAGTTGGCTGTAGGTGTTTCGGAGGATGGTCTCTATACATCAGCAGTGAAGTCAAACTGTCTTGGATGGAATGTGTTCCCGAGTTTGGGGGTACCAGGCCTGGCTGATCACTGAGCTGGATGTCCTGGAGAGGACTTATTGGTGGATCTGGTAACCACTGCAGCTCTTTGCGACCCAACAGCTACGTCGCTGCCCTAGACATCGTTCTCTTTCTCCAGGGAGGGTCAGGTGGCTGAGTCCTGGGGGAAGGAGACGGGCTGGTGGCCACCATCTGGTGTGCCCAGGGTGGGCTGTGGGTTTCCCCCATGACGCAGTGAGAGCTGCAGCTGAACTGTCTGGACACTGGGTGGTCTCGGCCACAGCTCCATGTGGAGAGCGGCCCATATGACAAGATGTAATCCTGGCTCCGTGCTTGGCCAGTGGGCCTTGCTTGTCTGCTCAGAGGGGAAGCCCTCCTGGTGGGCCGTCCCCCCTCTGGGGCTGGTCAGAGATGCAGGCTCCCAGGCCCGGGGTCTGGAACGAGGCTGTGGCCTGTGTTGGATAAGTGCCCCAAAGTGGTCAGCTGAGACTGGCCCATGGTTTCCCAGAGATGCCGGGCAGGGTGGGGGGTGCTGAACCTAGTAGGTGGTGGGAGGGATGAGCTCCTGACCACCCCACCCCTTATTTGCTGTCATCCTAGGTCACCAGGCCAGAGATGAGTGAGATCTGCATGCCCAATAGGGCTCTGTCCTTGTTCACTGAACAGTGCTTGCCGTCCGAGGTGCCCCTGTGGAGCCTGCATAGCAAGCACCCACCCTTCCACAGCATGGGACTCGGGGTCCTGCCTGCTCTGGATGCTCAGTCACGTGAGATGGAGGGCTCACATGGAATTACACAACGTGTCGGCTGTGACCCTGGTCCCCAGGCTGGCCCACCACCAGCTCTTTCCTAGTGGCAAGCGGCCAGCAACAGGGACAGAGGGAGCAGATGGCTGCAGCCAGGAGAGCAGCAGACAAGGCGGGCGGGAGGGCTCTGTCCCTCCCAGCTTATCTCCTGGCCAGCTGACTGCACCTGCAATCCCACAAGGCTGGGCCTTCCTCGCCACCCCTGCCTGGGACCCTTCTCTCCCCGGGGCATTCTTCCTTCCCTGGCCTCCTCTAGGGCTGGTCCTGCCAGGAATGGCAGCCCCTCCTGTGTGTGTGTGGGCTCTGAGCACCTGCTGCTGTGGCCACACCGGCAGGCTTGCGGCAGGCTCGTGGCTCCTCTTCCTGGGCCTGCTGCCCACGCATAGGCCCAAAGGGCTGAAGCGGGAGGGGGAGTTGGTCAGTCTGGAGAGGAGGGACCGGCTGGGAGTATCCAGGCCCAGCCTCTTTGGAAGTCCAGAGTGGAGGGGCCATGATCTTCCCAAGCTGTGTCCAGGGAACACCTGGTGTGGCCACACAGAGTGGCCACGCAGAGTGGCACCCAGCAGCCCTTCCCACCTGCCCTGCTCCTCCCTCCAGACCTAAGTGCACCTCCCTCTTCTCCACTTCCCAGGCGCAGCATCCCCTGTGCAGGGGGTGGCCCGTGGGCAGGTGCATTACCAGCTCAGTGACAGCCACGCTCCCTCCTTGGAGAACACTGCCCCTCCCGGATGATCCCCCACATAGAGGCCCCAGGCAGGCTGAGCGTCTCCTGAAGGCACAGCTTTGAAAACTGCCAGCACAGCAGTGACTTAGCAGAGTGTTAGCTAAGCTCGGGCAGCTGCTCTGCCAGCAGGACCTGCAAGTGGCTTTGAGCTCCTTGGAAGACTGGCGCTGAGTAAATTCCAGGCATTATAGGTGATTAAGAGAACAACCTGACACTGGAAAGCCTGCTCTGAGCTGGGGCAGGACAAGGTGGAGGCAGGGTGCCGGAGGCATTCAGTGTGCTCAAGTGGCCTTTTTTTTTTTTTTTTTGGCACCAGGGATTGAACTCAGGGACACTCGACCACTGAGCCACATCCCCAGCCCTATTTTGTGTTTTATGTAGAGACAGGGTCTCACTGAGTTGCTTAGCGCCTCGCCGTTGCTGAGGCTGGTTTTTTAAAATACTTTTTAGTTGTAGATGGACACAATGTCTTTATTTTATTTCTTTTTATGTGGTGCTGAGGATTGAACCCAGGGCCTCACCCATGTGAGGCAAGTGCTCTACCAAGCTACAATCCCAGCCCCTGCTGAGGCTGGCTTTGAACTTGCGACCCTCCTGTCTCAGCCTCCCAAAGTGCTGGGATTACAGGCGTGGGCCACCGCGCCCGGCTCCCAGTGGCCTTTCTTAAAAGTCCCACAGAGGGAAGTCTGAGAAGTATCTGTAATGCCCAATACCTGTGGCTCCCGATGGGCCCAGCGCCCTGTGAATGCGGGCTCCAGAATGCTCCAGTCAGGCCAAGGAGCTTCTCTGAAGGCATGCTGACCACAGGCGGGCGTTCGGAGTGTCCTGCCATCCAGCACTTCTGGACCATTCTGCTGCATGGAAAGCTGACGCTCCTGTTTTCAGTTTGCTTCTCCCTGGGAACATGGGTTAGGCGCAGTCACGTGTTCACTGGCCACCTGGCTGTCTTCTTTGGGCAGTACCTGATTGATCGGGCTGTCTGACCCTTAAAAAGTTGATTTGTGATATTTATATTGTGATGGCAAAACCAGACCTGGTTGTGAAATGGAATTATAACAACGTCATGGTGAGAAACCAAGGCGGGGCAAGGCGGCTCCCTCCTCTCCCCTCCCCAGCCTTTCTCCAGGAACCTAGCTGGCCCTGGGCCCTACCTTTGGACTGTAGATAGCTGCCCCTGGGAGCCACTCCTCCCCTTTGAGGTGTAAAGCATCTGTGGAGGCTCCTCTTGAGGCTAGAGACTGGTCAAGGCCAGTTCTTCCCCCATCACACTCAGCTTCTGCAAACGTGCTCCTGCCAGAAACCCCAGCATGATCACATGCCAGGTAGACTAGAAATGTTGTGAGAAACTGAGGATAGGAGCTCAGGATTTAGAGCTCTGTGTTCCTCTGGGCCCGCAGCGTAGAATAAAGTCTGGAGTCTCTCCGAGTGCCGCTTGCTTCTCAACCAGTCTGTTTCCTGCAACAATATATGTGGATATTCGTAGTGGGTAGGAGTCTTCTGTTGGGTGGTTGTATTACAAATATCTTCTCCCGCTATGGGATTCCTCTTTTCATTTTAGCTCTCTAATAGGTTTTTAAAAAAAATTTTTTATGAATAATATTTCTTAATTTTAATGTAACACAAGTTATTTTTATGTGTCCTGAGTTCATGGATATATCCTCTTGTTCTCTAGAAGCACTACTCAAGAATCCATGAGCTGGGTGCAGTGGCGCACACCTATAATCTCAGCACTTTGGGAGGCTGAGACAGGAGAATCACGAGTTCAAAGCCAGCCTCAGCAACAGCAAGGCGCTAAGCAACTCAGTGAGATCCTGGTACCAAAAAAAAAAAAAAGAAAAGAAAATCCATGAGATACTGCTACCCACCGCTAAAATGGCTGACACTGAAGCCAAACCAGGTGCTGCAGTGGCATCTAACTGTAATCCAGCTACTCGGGAGTCTGAGGCAGGAGGATCACAAGTTCAAGGTCACCCTCAGCAACTTAAGAGACCCCATCTCAAAATAAATAAAAAGGGCTGGGGGTGTGGTTCAGTGGTAGAGCACCCTGGCTTCAACTCCTGGTACTGGCAGAGAGAAAAGGCAAGGCAAGGCAAGGCCGGGCTCCAGTTAAGTCCAGCAATACCTGCACAGCCGAGGTCTGATACACACGGTGGACAGAGCAAGGCACACAGTGATGGGTGGACACGGAGCCTCAGAGCAGGGCGAGCTGTGCACACGCCGCTCACTCTCATGTCCAGAAGTGCAGCAGCAGCAGGCCCAGCCTGGGCTCGGACTTGGGCCTGGGGCCAGGTTGGCTGCTGCTGGTGGGCGGTCCTCTGTGCTGTCTGTGCTCACGTGGGGACTCTGAGCCTGCCACACACGTGGGGTGGTACCCTTGTCCACGTACGTGCTATCTTTCAACAGATGTCCTACTACAAAACAAACCACTCTGCAGGGCTGGGGATGCGGCTCGGAGGCAGAGCGCTGCCCTGTATGCCCGAGGCCCTGGGTTCAATTCCCAGCGCCCAGGACAACCACCACCCCGAGTCTGTTGACTGCATAGGAGGCAGGAAAGAAACGTGACTGAGGCCGGTGGTTCTGGAAATGAAGTGTCTGAATAGCCCAGAAACCGGGAGTCATAGTCTTACAAGTGAAGGTGCTCCATGCTGTCTCCTTCAAGGAGGGCAAGCCTAAGGCTTCAGAACTTGGACATACAGGATGGCCACTTGCAAGCCGCCAGTAAGGAATCCCAGCAGATGGGGCTTGGTGATTTTGCTTTTTCAGCTTATACCTTCCTAAAAAACCAACCAACCAACCTCAATAAGCCATTCATTACCTTTGTGTCAAAGATGAAGCTGTTCTCAAGGACACAGACCGATGCTGTGTCTCTGCGGCCCATCCTGCACACACGGGGATGAGGACAGGGCCCTAGAGTTATGAGACGCGGGGCTGCAAAGTGGCTCCTGAATGGAGAGAACACAGCAGATTAGAGAAGAACTTCCCAAGATTAAAGCACGCGCACAGTGAGCCTTCTCCTGAGCAGGCCCTCGGGAGACAGAAGCACCGAGCATCGTCCCTCCCCCACAGTCCACACTCTGTGAGACACGTTCTGAAAGAGGAGGAGCTTGTTGCTGAGGGGTGGGAGTTCACTCTGGAAACCCACTCTCCGCTTGGCTGAGCCCAGAAACTGCTGGTCTTGGGGCTTCTGACCAGCAAACTAGCAATTCGTAAGCGTCAACTGAGTGGTCCGGTTCCTCAGCGCCGGGCTGAACATGGGCCACGGGGGGAGCTGCTCCCTGGTGTGCATCTGAAATTCTTCACAGTGAAATAGTGAAGTGGGAGCTCTGGTGAAGGTCAGGGTTGATTCAAGTGGCCTGAACCACCTGCTATGACGCAGGCTTGGGAAGGATCCTGGATCTGTGAACCCGAATTCTCTGGGCTGAGCCTGGGAAGCTGCACGCACCACAGTGGCTCTCCGGTGACTGCAGCCCTGCTTCACTCAGCGTGAGCACCTCCCCCACGCCCTCCTCTGCAGGGCTACTCTGCTCTGAGGTTGCCCTCTCCTCCTTACCTTGTCTTGGTGAAGGATGGGGATAGGAGGGTGGAGGGACTGGAGGAGGGGGCCAGTAAGGGGAGGGGTGAGGCTGAAGGGGGAGGGGAGGGAAGAAGGGGAGACAAGTAGGGGAAGGTGGGAGGGAGGGGCTGTTTCCGTGTTCTCCCCTGATTCTGTAGGAAGGGGGCCAACGTCTCGGAGGCTGGGTGGGGAAGGCTAGCCCTCTCCTGGGATGCGTGTCGCCCTTTCCTTCCACGTGTGCCCTGGATGTCCACTGTGAGCACCTCAGTGCTTATTCTGGTCAGTGAATGTTCCAGAATTGTTGAAATAATTAGTGGTGAAGAACTTTTTCTTGTTTTACTTTTTTCTTTTGGTACTGGGGATTGAACCCAGGGGTGTTCCACCACTGAGCAACTTCCCCTGCCTTTTTTGTTTTGGTCTGGAACTTGTGATCCTCCTGCCTCAGTGTCCTGAGTCACAGGGATGACAGGCCTGTGCCATCACGCTTGGCTGGAAGGGTATTTTAAAATTCAGTTCTCTTCACTGAAATTGCTAAAAATGTGCACAGAGTGTGGAGATGGGAAGCCCCCAGCTGTTCTTGGTTTTCATAACTGTGTTCTTCCCGCCTGAGTGTCTGATGCCTCCTTTTGGAAGTTTAAGCCTGACTCAGCCACAAAGAGAACCAGGGAACAGCTAGGTGGTGCAGGCCTAAGCCCAAGGCTGCAGAGGAAGGCATGTGCTCCTGGGAGGTGGGGGCAAGGTAGATGCTGAAAGTGACATGCTGAAGGGCTTTAAGAAGACCCTAAGCCGGGCGCAGTGGCGCACACCTGTAACCCCAGCACTTTGGGAGGTTGAGACAGGAGAACTGCAAGTTCAAAGGCGAGGTGCTAAGCACCTCAGTGAGACCCTGTCTCTACCTAAAACACAAAACAGGGCTGGGGATGTGGCTCAGTGGTCAAGTACCCCTGAGTTCAATCTCCAGTACAAAAAAAAGAGAGGAGCCCAGCTTCAAAGCCCCGCAGGCCTGCCCGTGGGCCTTGATGTCACCGCACCAGTGCCCTGGCCCCGAACTGGTCACAGCACGCACCTGCCTTAGTGCAGGGAGACAGCCTCTGGCCCTTCTCTCTCCTGAGACACAAGCCCACTTGGAACTCCATGGGGGTGGTCCTTGCACCTGAGGGCAGGAGGAAGGTGAGGGCTCCCATACACCACTCCTTCCTTCGTATGCCTACCCCAGAACGTCAGCTCCAGAAGCTAAGTGCAAAGCCAGGAATGGCGGTGCACACCTGTCGTCCCAGCTACACAGGAGGCTGAGGCAGGATTCTAAGCTCAAGGCCACCTTAGCAGCTAAGGGAGACCCTATCTCAAAATTTAAAAAAAAAAAAAGGGCTAGGATGTAGCTCAGTGGTTCAGAACTCCTGGATTTAATTCTCAGCACCGAAAAAGTTGAGGATGGCGTTTGAACTAAGGAAGAGAACTTGCTGGATGCATCAAAGCACTTATTCCAAGTGGTCTAAATTTTTTCTTGCTTGTGAAGAGAGAAAACAGTGGAGGCTTTATCACAAACCCCTACGTTAGGCCACATCAACTATAAACCCCTCCACACAAAGGCAGCAGGGGACGCGTCACTCTCTGTATAAAGTAGCTCATATGAAAAGGAAAAAGGCAGCATTACCTAGAAGCTCCCTGTCAATTTCCTAAGTCGGAGTCAGAAAATGTGATCATACGTTCCAAGTTTAAAAATTAGACACCACTCGTAACAACCTGGGGGGTCTAAGTTTTATTTGAGTTCAAAACAAGTTCCTAATTTAAAAACCTAACTGCAATTACCTGGTTGAACACATAGGTCAGTTGACGGGATTCACTCCTGATTTTTAAAAACCGTAGTGTGGTCCCTCTTCCCTGTGTGTTTTTTTTTTTGGTACCAGAGGTTGGTACCAAGGGCACTCCACCACTGAGCCACATCCAAGCCCTGTTTTGTTTTATGTAGAGACAGAGTCTGAGTTGCTTAGCACCTCGCCGTTGCTGAGGCTGGCTTTGAACTCACGATCCTCCTGCCTCAGCCTCCTGAGCTGCAGGGATCACAGGCGTGGCCACCGTGCTCAGCTCTTCCTTGTTTGTGATTCTGTGGCCGTGAGATTTCTGGCTGACGGGCCAGCGTTAGTTATTCCCACTGAGAAGCTGACACTGCTATGGGGCCTTCTGAGCACCAGAGCATGAACATCCAGCTCTGGGGCACAGCTGGGCACTGGCACTGCACGCCACTGCCCACTGCAGGACCTCTGGCTGATCCGGCTCAACCAGGATAAATGCACACACACACTGCAGTATAAGAGGTGAGCTTTTTTTCTTTAATAGTTCATAAGCCTTAAAAAGTATTCTCTCCAGATTATAAAAGGTTAGTCGAACTTTAATAGGAACGACCTTGGACAAGCCGAGAGCTTCGATCTGGAAGGTGCCAGCAGCACAGGACAGAACCACAGGGACGGGCAGTCTGGACCTCCCGCGGCCTCGGCCCTGAAATGCTGCCGACTGACGACGTCCTGCTCTCCGTGGCACAGGCCACCTCAGCTCTCCACCAGGTTTCAACTCTGCTTTAAAAATAGGTTTTCTTCTTCAGTGTAGTGGAAATGCCCCGTGAGCAGTCACTATAGCCCCTGCTCAGCACAGGTGCAGAACAGCTTTGTTGATCTCTGGGTTTGTCCAGTCATTCCGAATGTCATCCAGGTGGTTATCGAAATCCACGAGTGTCTCGTAGGACCGGCTGTCCAGGAGTGAGGCCGAGATCCTCTGTGCTTCGGGCCAGTCCTCACAGTAGTCACTGCGGGTCAGACATGGAGAGGTGAGCCTCTAGCAGGCGCCTCCAACAGCACCTGGGGAAGACCAGCCCCCCAGTGTTGCATGAAGGACAGGACGGGAGTCGGGAAGTTCGACAGTGTAAACACAGAGGTGGGCGGAGAGGGAACACAGGCACCCTCCACATGAAAGGCGGGAAACCAGAGGCAGGAAGACCGCAGCACCACCCAGGCTCCCAGGGCTCAGACGCCTGGGACGTGCACTCACTGGTGTGGGTCTCTGCAGCGCCACCTGTTCTCCTGCTGCTCATACACGTGGATCGTGGGCGCCACACAGTCCATCGTGAACCTGGTGTTGTCCACCTGCGCACAGGCGAGGGAATGGCATGAACAGGGCGGCACACGAGGGCCGACTTCTCCCTCCCTCCCAGAGGGCAGGAATCAGGGCCACACAGCCCGGCCTCCCAGGGAGAGAAGTGCTGGCCGTTCTAACAGGAGGGCCCTCACCTTTGCAGTGCAGTCACCTGGAAGGCACCTGGACACAGCCTGCTGCTCCCTGCCCCACCCTGTGTTCTGGACTCATGAGTCGGGGTGGGGCCTGCACTTCTAGAAGGCTTGCAGGTGGTGGCAGCAGGGGGACCTCACTGTGAGGGCCTGAACTGGAAAGACCCCCTCTGGATATCCTCCTACACTGCAGGCAGCAGTACCCAGCCCCCGGTGTAGTGGGGAGGGTGCTGCAGGCAGGGGTGATGGCAGCCACACAGGGAGCCGCAGTGGCGCTCCACATTTGCCGCCTTGTGGCAAGGCCAAGCGGCTTACCATGATAAGAGCAGTGTCGCTGAAGCCCTCGGCGATCCTGGAGGCCACCTTCTCTGCGACCTGGTTTGGACTGCAGACAAGAGCCAGTAAGTGGTACCGCATTCTAGTTCATGCCACCGACACTGTCCACATGAGCACGTCACCGCCACCCAGAGCTAACCACCAGTGACAGAAAGGACGACGTAGCCAGCAGGCTGTTTTCTGGCTCCAGGAAGGTAACCTGGGGCACCTGATTGGAAGCAGGTCCTGCCTCCCTGTCTGCAAGCCCTCATGGGCAGTGGGAGGACTGCTTCTGAGCAAGAAGGACCCTGAGCCTGGTGGAGAGCCGCCCGAGCACAGAGGAACCCATTGCTGGGCACTCGCACCGGCCTCCACCTGTCCACCACCAGCACGGGGTCTACTGCTACAGGCAGAGATCTCATGGGCGTGGGCAACCCAGTCATCTTAAAAAACATCTTAAAGTCCTAAGCCATTCCACGTGTTCTCGATGCCCACGAGCCCTCAAGTGCCGGCTCCGGCCACCAACCTTGGCAAGTGACGCCGTCCACTTCCTGTTGACAGACCTCATTGTGGAGTGGCTCCCGGGCAGCCTGCTGCCTCCAGTTATGCTTCTACCCTGTCTCAGGAGGGGCTTCTGTCCCTGGCCCACCCACTTGGGCCTCCTTCTTGGGGCTGTGTTCATGTCCTCTCCGCTCACTGGCTCCAGCTCTGCCTTTGAATTTTCCGTCTTTTTATTTCAACTGGTTCCCTCTCACCACCCCCCACTGGCCTGCTCCCTAAAACCCCATTTCTTAAGCTTCCTCCACCAGCCAGGCTCTTGCCTGTGTGCTCCCAGCTCTGTGGCGTCCTGATGGGCCCCCGAGGCTGCCAACTCTGCGAGGCCTCTCAAGCTTCCCCGCTGAAACGGCCTTGTGGTTCCCTGCTGGTGCTGCTGCCTCCAGATGGCCACCCCTGGTTCCTCGATCCTGCCTCCCCATTCTCCCTGCCACTCCTTTGCTCAGGCCATCATGGTGGCACCAGCTTCTGAAACTGCTTTCTGACTGTCCCACAATTTCTAGGCACTTCTTGTCCAGCACATCCTGAAAACACTTCTTAGGTCAACTTTTCTAAAACGGAACTTGCGCAGTGCATGTTGCGGCTCATGCACCGCAGACACTGGTCCCTCAGCTGCGGACTCAAGAAGCTGGTCTGCATGCTGCCTGCTCATACTGTTCCTCGTCTGGCCTTCCAGGCCGAACCCTGCTTATTAAAGTCTGTCCTGTCTTTTAATGCCCAGAAAACATGCCCCTCCCGCCCCCCTAGAACCTAGCCAGGCTGGCCTGAGCCAGGTCCCCTCCCTCTGTAGGCTCTGGGGCTCTATGTCTAAGATGTTCCAACATGTGGGCTTGGGTAAGCAGTTTCTTTTTTGTGTATTTTATTTTCCCTGCAGTTGCAGGTGGAGTAGGGACTGAGCTATATATGAATCTCAATAACTGTAAAAGTTACTGATAACTGTGAGTTCCTTCAAAGAAACATGCTACAGGGGCTGGGGGCAGCTCAGAAGTAGAGTGCATGCCCAGTACATGCAAGGTCATGGGTTCAATCCCCACAGTATCATGATAAAATAATAAAAAGGAAATGTGTGATAATTATAATCCTTTCCTTGTGACTGGGCTAAAACAAGCAGATTAATATCTTATAGAAACAATTTTATCTGATCATTCTGCTTTCAATTTGAAGTGACACAGCAAGCCATACTGTCAAGGAAAACAAAGCGTGAGCGAGGGCAGGTTTCCAGGGGGCCCACGGTGGGTCACAGGAACTCAGCACCAGGCTAATTCCCAGCTTAGCAAGAAGGAAGGGGTAGGGGTGCGGTCCCACAGGTCGCGCAGCTCGAGGGCAGGAGGTGAGGAGACCTGCACTGCTCTCCTCGCCCCGCCGCCCCGCCTCTGGCCTGCAGGACCCGGTCAGACCCTGTACTGCCCACTGCCATGAGGAGGCCTGCTAAGCTTGTCCCCAGCACTGAGTATATCATGCCAGTCCTAACTTTTACGGAGAAGGGGGTCAAGAAACATTTGTAAAAAATAAGAACTGCCACTTCAGATGCCCAAGACTCAAATTTAAAATTTAGGCTTTTGAAATAAGTTAGAATACTGGTAGTTAGTAAATCGATGTATTTGAAAGGGTTGCCTACTTTGTTACTTTTTTGGTATCCTACTTTTCATTCTCAAGTACTGGTCTACCCTACCTACTCCAGAATGTTAGGCTGCCGCGTTGTACCACTCACATCAGTAACTCGTTTTCTACTGGTCTGTGTGAAGTCCCTGTTCCTATAAGTCAGTTGCCACAGAAAATGCAGGCACCCTGAGGACAGAGCCTGCCTAGCTGGTGCCTTCACCAGGAGGCCCAAAGCCAGCACCACACACAACTGGCAGCTATTTTGAAAATGAAAGCTTTTTCTCGAGCACTCTCCCCAGGCCAGGGCACTCTGCAGGGTACCGAAGCATTCTCACATACAACGTTGATTATGCCAGGCATGGTGCAGTGGTGCACGCCGGCAACAGCAACTTGGGAGGCGGAGGCAGGCCAGGCAGATGGCAAGTTCAAGGCCAGCCTGGGCCACTTAGTGAGACCCTCTCTTAAAAAAAAAAAGAGCTGGGAGTTTGGCTTAGTTTAGTGATAGAGTGTCTCTGGGTTCAATTCCCAGTATCATAAAATATAATAAAATGATATGAAATGTTAATTATTAAGCAAGACACAGGAGAGTATGAGATAACAGAATAAAGCTTGATATAACGACTTTAAATTTAGGAAGGAAAAAGTTATAAAAACTCCATTAAAACACCAACTGGTCTTTTTAAAAAGTAATCACAGCACAAGTCAGTGCAGTGCCAGTGGCTCAAGGCTCGACAGGTGAGTGTTATTTCACCCTGTCCTCAGACACTCTGAGCAGCCTCAGTTCCACCACAGAGCCCAAGGAGTTGCCTAGGATTTAAATTTGTATCTGCTTCCAAATCTCATGCCCTGAGATGCTGATAACCAGGTGCTATTTCTAGAAGTGAAGTAAGTTTTCCAGGTAAAAGTGAGCAGCATGTAAGAGTGAAGGGGCCATGACCCCAGCTCCTGAACTTCCAAGCTGCGTGGCCTCTGTGAAGCTACTGTCCCAAGCCCCTCCACCCACACATCATGAGGATCAAAAGGGGCAACCTCATAGAGCCTGCGGCCATACGTGGTGGGCGTACTTGGTGGTGGCTGGTGGTAGCTGCTCAGGCTTTCTCCTCTCAGCCCAGCAAGGGAGGGGTGGGTACAATACTCAGGTCTGGGAGAGACTTGTGGGGTTAGGAGCCTCTCCAGCACCCTTAGCTAATGTTCCAGTGCTCCCCACAGGCCTGACCAGTGGAGGTGAACATGAGCTTCAAGATCCAAGGCTGGGGATGCGAAGCCTCCTGGGTGGGTGGAGGAAGGGCCTGGGCTTTGTGAGGCACAGGAAATCCCAGAGGCCCAATGGCAGGCAACGGTCTGAGCAAGGTGATGCCAGGGGGAGCTGGAAGGAGGTCAGAACAGCAGCAGGAAGATGAAGACAGGCTATGAGCCAGACGTCTCCTGCACAAAGAAGAGGACCAGGGAGCTGGGCGTGCAGGCCAGTGGCCTCCCCGGTCTGAGAGGCATCTACGCTACCTGAGAATCTCTTCTGCTCACTCTCCCCTCCCTTCTATGGGAGAAGCAGTAGGGAACACCATGTGGTTCAGGCAAGCCCCTGGCCAAGGACAGCTCCTAACTGCTCATAAAATAAAGTTCAAATGGGGAGCATGGGGAGCCCTCAGGGGCAGCTACCTGTGCAGGCTGGCATGTCCCTCCTTGTGGGTGCAAGCGTTCCTGCCCCGCTCCTGCCTTGCCCCCACCTGTGTCCTCATCCCACAGTCTCCTAGCCAAGAGCGCTCTGACCCTCTGGTCTCTAAGAGGGCCCTGAGGCCCAGTTCCAAGGACCACTCCTGGGGCTTCCTGGGCATGCCCTGCATGTGAGTCCTCCTGGCTCTTGCTGCCATGGTGTTCTCCGCCTCCCGGCCAGGGCCTGCTCCAACACCACAGGACTTTCACACTGGACTCAGCCACAGCAGGCAGGGCTGGGGTTTCACCTGGCCTAGCACGGGGCTGGCCCATGTGGTGTCCACGCCTTGGCAGTCTTCCCATGAAACATGGACTAAAATGGACACGATCCTAAGGTGGGCTCTCACTCATGGACAGACAAGCAGACACTGAGTCACCAACACAGAGGGCAGATGAAATCACAAAGGAGGTCCCAGAAGGAGTGAGGTCAACAAGGGATGCCCTGAAGCAGGAGTAAGCACTGGGCTCGGACAAAGAACAGAGACTGCAGAGAGGTGGCGAGTTCGTGTGCGTGGGCCCGTGTGTTCTGAGCCACCAGCAGGTGCCTGCACAGACTCAACCGAGCCCACATCTTGCTGGTTATCCACCTCCCCCTGGCCCTGTGCCCGGACCCAACCCTCGGAGGGCCACATGGTTAAGCTTCTCACGAGTGATGGCAAGCGTGGTCACTGACATTCTGTATTACCTCCAGTAGTGCTTTGGAGCACACTCTGTCATCTGCCACACAAGTGGGCCCCGCTCCAGAGGCCTTCAGTGAACCTGAGTGTCTGGACTTTGGGTCTGTCAGCTGCACCCAAGGTGGGACACCCCATTTCATGCTGTGGGGACACTTTCCAGCTGCCTCCATCTTCAGCCAAAGGAAACCTCTGGAGGCCACCAGAGAAGAGGGGTGTCAGGTACTGCCTGATCTGTGACCTGAGCCCACAGGCAGCTCCCTGCTGGCCACGTCCCTTAGCCAAAGGGCACTACTCAGCCCCTTTCTTATGGGCCTTGGAGCGGAAGGGACGGCGACAGCTGCTGTCGCTAGCTTTGTTAACACATGTTCTCTCGTGAGCTCTCCTATGTACGGCCCACCTCTTTAAGGGCAGCCCACACGAGAATCCCTCAAAGCACCCTAACTTGAATGTGTTAGGGTGTTTTCACCTGTTTTCTCTCAGGACCCAGACCGATGCAGACAGTCAACTTCTCAAGTGGCTGGTGAGTGAGAACCCCGGGGGGAAATCTCTGGTTGAAAGGAGCTAGAAGACAATTAGGGCAGCAGAGACCACATGCCCGTCATGGCATGACACCCAAGAGCCCAAACCTAAAGCCGCCTCACCCCCCGAGAGCAGTGTTCCCTCTGGACATTAGGCCCGTGCATCTCCTAGCTTGGGCATGGGAGGCAGCAGGCCGGGGGACAGAAAGCGGAGCCCCTGGCAGCTGCTTTCACTGAGTGAATCCCTTCAAGCAAAACAAAGACAAGACAACACAGAATCCCAGAGTTAGTCCAAATGTTACGATTTCTGTTGTTTGGAAGCATCTGCACTGCAGTGACTGACCCTCACACGCCATCAACAAACACGGAGGGCAATGGGCATGGTTCTCAGACTGCACACTGGAGCCTGTGCCTCTGTGACAGGCTCATGCCAGCGCTGCCTGCCCAGCCCACCGGGGCTCACACCACGTACCTGGCATCCTTCACCCGTTCATTGGCTTGATAATAACCAGCAATCACGTAGCTATTATCTTTGCACCATGAATCAATCTGAAAGAGGAGCACAAATTGGGAAGAAAAGGTGAATGATCGTCACTTAAATATCAAGTCTCAATAACCTTAGGAGACCCTCTCCCACATGCTGGGACAAGACGTGACATAATCCTGGTATCTTCCTTCCTGGACAAAAGGCCACAACAGTGAAATGGGAAAAACCAAATTACAAGCCAGGCCCGGTGGTACTCGCTAGCTCTCTGGGAGGCTGAGGCAGAAGGATCGCATACTTGAGGTCAGCCAGGACAACGTAATGGTCCTCCAACAGACAGTGCCCTGTGATGGCTGGAGGGCCACCAGCCTCCATGGTGGGAGACTCCCTTGCTGACAGGTCTTTGTGGGGAGCTATCCACCTTCTCTCACAACGCGGCAGTGGGCGTCCTGGGGCAAGCGGAGTCCTTGCCATTATTGGACAGTCCTTCACAGCCGAGGAAACTACGGCTCGGAGGCCCAGTGACACAGGCTCCAGGACTCTTAGCAGCCTGGGAAAGATGCCTTGTATTGGGCGTGGGACACCCGGGCGGGAAGGGGCCACAAGCACACGCACCAAGTCCTGGCAGTGTGCTCACAAGCAGGAGCCTAGCAGACTTTAAAGTTTCTGTTCTGGTTTTTTTTGTGTGTTTGTTATTTTTTTTGGTACCAGGGATTGAACCCAGGGACACTTAACCACTGAGCCACATCCCCAGGCCTTTTTGTATTTTATTTGAAGACAGTCTTGGGACTGGGGTTGTGGTTCAGTGGTAGAGCACTTGTCTAGCACGTGTGAGGCACTGCATTCGATTCTCAGCACCACATATAAATAAATAAAATAAAGGTCCATTGACAACTAAAAAAAAAAAGGTCTTGCTGAGTTGCTGAGGCTGGCTTTGAATTCTCAATCCCTTCTACCTCAGCCTCCCTAGCCGCTGAGGTTACAGGTGTGGGCCACCTGGCCCAGTCTCTGTTGTTTTTTTAGTTGCAGATGCACACAATACCTTTATTTTACTTATTTACTTTTATGTGGTGCTCAGGATCGAACCCAGTGCCTCACACGTGCTAGGCAAGCGCTCTACCACTGAGCCACAACCCCAGCCCTCTGTTCTGTTTTAATACAGGGATCTTCTCTTGTCAGATTCAGCCTCAGGTCTAATGACAAAAGGTCACCTGGCTTTGCCACAGTGGCACTTTACTACACTGCAACAAATGCTATTTCTGATCTGCAGATGAGGAAACAAGATGGGTACCTCTCTTTCTTTGCAGTGAATTAGCCGGTTAAAAATATATATGTGGCATTAAAAATGGCATTAAAAATATAATGCCATTTCCTCAATTCTGGTCCCTGCCTCAGTCTGCCTCATGACCAAAAGCAGATACTACATGACAGATGTGGCTCACGGGTCCCTGGCTCAAACAAGAATGAGAACACTTCTGGTCTCCTATGAGCTCACAGATTACCATATTGGGTCAAAACCAGGGCTCCCTGAACCGACTAGACATCCTGGTCATCCACGCAGAAGATTAAAGTGATGTGTCCAGAATATTTAGAATGGTTCCACCACCGAGACCTTGCTGCAAATCACTTCAAAACTGAGCACATTTTGTTTCTGTTGCCTCTTAAGGGAATAGGTTCTAGAAACTCCCTCGCTGCTTAGAACAATTTCTTCTATTTTTTCCCTCAAACTTATCTCAACGTAGCATCAAGGGCCTAGCTCTAAATTTGGGATTTGGCCCTGTTCCCTGAACTCAAACCTGCATGATTAGCTGGTCCTTTGGCAAAGCGCACCCAGGCTGTTTCCAATCAAAGCTGGCCTCTGGAGTGTGTCCTCATGGAGGTGACCCTTGCCTTTGCCCACCTCTTCAGGGCAGGCTATCCTTATTCCCTGGTCAGTTGGTTACCCTTTATTTCCCTACTGCCCTTGAACAAAGTACTCAGAATAGTACAAACTTTTTGTCTTATAGGTCAGAAGTCTAGAACAGGTGAGCAGGTCAACCCGGGGACTCTGTTTTTGGAGGGTGCTTGCACTCCTGGGATCATGGCCACACCGCCTTCTGCCTCCACCTTCACATATCTCCTCTGATCTGACCTCCTGCCTTCCCCTGGTGAGGGCCCTGGTGGGCTTCAGGACAATCCAGGATAATCTCTCTACCCAGAAGCCCTTACCTTAATCCTGCCTGCGAAGTCCTGTTAGCCACGAAGGCCTGGAGATAAGGATGTGGACATCTTTTGGGGGTCCTAATTCAGCTGCCCACAGCTGGGCTACGGTCACTTTTTTTTTTTTTTTTTTTTTTGGTGCTGGGGATTGAACTCAGGGGCACTCGACCACTGAGCCACATCCCCAGCCCTAGTTTGTGTTTTATGTAGAGACAGGGTCTCACTGAGTTGCTTAGCACCTCGCCATTGCTGAGGCTGGCTTTGAACTCGCGATTCTCCTGTCTCAGCCTCCCTAAGTGCTGGGATGACAGGCTTGAGCCACCGCGCCCGGCTACGGTCACTCTTAAGGGCAGACAATTCCCTTGTTGCTGATGACACCCTGACTCCCAGCAGCAGTCATTGCACACAGTCTAAGCCAGCTGCTGTGTCCCTTTCCTCGGACAAGGCCAAAGGCTCCAGACTTGCCCCTATCCTGCCCCTTCCACACACACACAGCACCACCCTGTACGGCCCCAGGGCACAGACAGCACGTGACACAGAGGGCGGCTCCTGCAACAGATGACACATACCACAACGTACATTTTGCCTGTGAAGGGCAAATTTCTACGTGAAAAGCTCCAGTAAGAGTCCATTCAATTTCTAGCAGAAAAACAATGTCATGACCTGGAACACACAGAGCTCTTAACGCCAGGTCACCATGCTCTGGCGAGGCTTCGGGAACTTTCAATGACCCAAACAAAAAGTGACATGGATGCTGATGATGGGCACGCATGCCCGTCCAGTGGCTGAGGAATGGAAAATGGACTTAGCCTTCAGAGCCCACAGAAGCAGTGTGAGCAGGTTTCCAGCAGAGGAAGGCTTAGCTGGGCATAGCGGCCCAGCCCTGAAATCCCAGCAACTCAGGCAGCTGAGGCAGGATCGCAAGTTTGAAGCCAGCCTCAGTAACTTAGTGAGACCGTCCCCAAACACAAAGTCAAAGGGCTGGGGCTAGGGTTGTGGCTCAGTGGTAGAGTGCTTGCCTAGCAGGAGTGAGGCACTGGGTTCAACCCGTAGCATCATATATAAATAAATTAAAATAAAGGTATTCTGTCCATCTACACTTAAAAAGAGAGAGAGAGAGAGAGACAGAGAGAGAGAGAGAGAGAGAGAGAGAGAGAGAGAAAGCAAGGGCTGGAGATACAGTTCAGTGATTAAGCACCCTGGGCTCAATCCCCAGCACCAAAAAAGGGGTTTTCTCTGGTAGTGTAGAATGTGGACTAGACATTAGAGTGGCCTGTAATGGGGGAGCTGGTGTGAGGAAGGGCAGAGCGAGCCCCCGGGTAGGGGTAGGGGCAGGCCAGCCTGGGTGACCTTGGAACTCTGTGGGAGACGCACCAGGAAGAGCTGGAGTAGGTGTAAGTCGCAGCCTACAAGAAGGAACCCGCTTCCTCCCACCTGGGGCAAGACAAAGCGGAACTTCTGTCCCACCTCTGCTCTCAGTGACGGTTTCTCCCTTCCTGGCCTTGGTGGATGGAGCACATCTCACGCCTCTGCCATGTATTTTATGAAAATACAAGTTCAGGGCAAATTTCAAGTTCTGTGAAACTTGTCAGTTTAATAAAACTGACTCTGAATACAGTAACTATTCACTCGGGCACTTCACTTCTCAGAGGGAAAGGACACTTACACCTTGGCATGAGCCTGCCTTTAGGGCCAACCCCTTCATTAGACCCTGCACAGAGAAAGTGTTCTCTCCGTAATCTGAGCACCGTCACCTGTGTCAGGTGAGACTATACAGTAGCCATCAAACTGCAAAGCCAGGGCCTGGCATCACACCCACCAGTGGCAGTAACTGTGAGGTCCTCCTGTGTGCAGGACAGCGGGCCCTGGCGCTTGGAAGCAGTGGGGCTGTGGGTCTTACTGAGCTCCTCAGGTTGTCCATCTATTTTTAGGATGAAAAGGAGCTCAATCCAAGAGAAAAGAGCTCTGGAAGTAAATGGGGCAGGGAAGGAAGGCGAAGCACTCAGAGGGGGACTTGGAGCAGCCAACACGTAAACATCCCGGAGCTGCACAGGGGAGCAGGGCAGAGACAACAGCAGCTGACCGGGCACAGCAGCACAGAGCAGGAGCAAGAAGAGGCAGAAGGAAGAGGTCTGGCCTCAGACCATGGCGACTGGGCCAGAGAGCTGCCCCAGAGGCAGAAATCAAAGTGAGGGGAAAAGGACAGAGTGAGCTTAGAGAAACAGCAGGCAGATGCAAATTTTCCTACTCACATTTTATGGGTTTTTGCTATTAGAAATAATTCCTTCACTACCTACGTCAAAGAGCCATAAGGATAAATAAGATAATAGGCATAAGTACTTAAAAAAAAAAAAAGCACCCAGAAATGCAAGGATTTTTTAAAAATGGAAAATTACAATGAAAAGCCTTTCAAAGGAATCTAATGTTGCCCTTTGATGGACTGCATTTCATTAGTCTTGCCCACTTATCAAAAATAATTCCAAGGGGCTAGGGTTGTAGCTCAGTGGTAGAGAGCTTGCCTAGCATGCATGAGGCAATGGGTTCCATCCTTAGCACCACATATAAATAATAAATGAATAAAATAAAGGTCCATCAACAACTAAAATAAATACTAAAAATTCCAATATGGAACTGGAATTCCCGAACAGAAAAGAGCCACATGATGGAAAGTTCAAGGCCAGCCTGGGTAGCTTAGTAAGATCTCACCTCAAGGGAAAAAAGGGGGGCTGGGGATGTAGCTCAGTGGTAGAGTGCTTGCCAGGCATGCACGAGGCCCTGGGTTCCATCCCCAGTACTGGAAGGAAAGAAGGAAAGCAAAGGGAAAAAACAAAACAAAGAGAAAAAAAGACTGAGCCATGAGATTATGGCTGTATTTACAAAACAGTTGCACAGATTTTAGCTGCTTTATCACAGCAGATATCCTGATAAACCATAGCTTCAAAATCTGACACTCTTCTTGGCTTTTAGACTATTAAGTCATTTGGTCAAAAAATAAGTAATGTAAATTTAAATGGTTTAATGGCTTAATTGTAACACAAAAAATTCCGAATGTGGTGAAACTGTGATTTGTTAGGCAATATCCATATATGCATGCAACACAAGTGGCTAGGCTGGTGGGCCCAGAGTTGAGGCCCTCTCTGAGCATCTCCCTCCCCAGGTAAACAGCTTGGGAGGTAGCCCGCTCCTTGGGGAAGGTTTGTGCGAACGTGACTCAAATGCAGTTGTTTACGTTACTATGCTCAATTCTCTCAAGTACTGTATCCACACCCTGGGACAGGAACACAATCTTTTAATGCTGGAAGACTTCATAATTGTCACTGGACATCCCAAGTGAAGTTCTAGTTTTTAAGACACAGGATTTTCCTCCTACCCCTCTGGCTGCTCCTCAGTTGCCTTGTGACCCCTCTTCCTCTGCCCACCCCGCAAGTGAGCCCAGGCTTCTCATAGCATGAGGTCTCATGGCCTCAGTCACTGTGAAGCTCCTGGCTCTCAAACTACATCTTGTGTCCAGAACTCTAGGCCCATTTTTACCTGTCAGCACAAGGGCTTCTTCATTTGAACATGTCAAACTCAACAAGTGCCACCTCTCCTCCAATAGACTAAACACACTGGTACCCCTGCCCTGAATTCACTCCTTTCCCTGAGACAGGCCTGGTCCACGATTGCTGTTCCCTTCCTCAGGGCTGCCTGACTGTCCTGACTCCCCAGGCCTGGGTTGGCTGACTTCTCTCAAATCTCACACTTTTACTTAATCCTACCTATAGCATTTCTTATTTGGTACTGTGCCTGTCAGTTTGTGCTAAGCAAATACTGCCCTGACCCACAGCAACATGCTCCCCCAGCACAGGCCTGGTACAAAGTAGAGCCTCAAAAAACATTTAGTGGGAGACTGCACAACCCTACACACCAATGCTACTGCTGAAGCTAGTCCCCTGCAAGTCAGAGCATTTCACAGATCCAATCACCCTGCAATTCCCTTGATAAAAGAACAATTAAAAGCTAGTTGGAAAGACCTGGATTAACACATGCACATGTGTTCCCCAGAGAGAGACGTTTCAAAAGTACTCATAACACATTTCTTCAGGAACTAAAACGGCCGAGTTTATAAATGTCGCAACTTATCCATCTCCTGCTCAGAAATGATAGGAAGAAATTCCCATGATGACTCAGTTTAACAGCCTCAAAGCTGTGCCCAGTGACCTTACGATGATGGATAACCTTAGGCACCTCATGCTTGCCAAGAACTTGCCTGGGTGTCATAATTAGGTGAACTAAGAAGGGATTCATTTTACTCGATGGGAGGCATAGGCAAAGGACTCCTAACTTTTCCTCTTGCGTGACTTAACCGGCATGTGTTAGCACCAGGCTACCCTCTATGAAAAGCAGCACCTCGGCTCAGGCGGGCGGGATGAGGCTATAGTTTATTCGTCCCTCAGGTTTCCACAAGTCGGTAGATTACGTCGATGCTCCTTTTTCCTCCTTGACCCTGGTAACTGAAAAGCTGCCTAAAACCCAGTTACGGGCTGGGTTATGTGTGCTGAGCGCTCGCGCCCTCGCGCCGGGCAGAGCAGTCACCGCACGCAGAACCCTGCCAGCCCGGCGCACGGAGACGCCTCTGCTCCTGCTTCTTAACTCCACAAAAACCCTGCAGCTTTTAGCCCACGGGGGCCTTCTAGGTAACTCGCCGCCACCACGGGGCCCTCGTCCTCCTTGCCCGGGGCGGCAGGGCCCCAGGTGCCAGCGCCGCCTCCCTCGGAGTCTACTCGCGGCCCCGGGGCGACCGCCGGGCTCCGACGGCCCCGCGGAAGCGCCTGGCGCCTGCGGCCTTCGCGCGCTTACCAGGGTGAGGGCCACCTCCAGCATGGGCGCCAGGGCCAGCGTGCCGTGGAAGAGGGGGATGCAGTCCACGAAGAGGGTGTGCGCGGCGCCCGGGCCGCCCAGCGGCAGGTGCTCCTTGCGCGGCTTCTGCTTCTCGGCCACCAGCAGCCCGTTGACGGCGCAGTGCGGGTACTTGGCGCCGTGCAGCAGCATCTTGCAGTAGGCCTGGGTGGTCAGCTTCACCCCGGGCATGCTGAGCCCGGCGGCCCCGCGGGCCCGGGCCGCTGCCGGCCGCGCAGCGCCTCCGCCGACAGGCAGGACGAGGCGGCGGCGACCCCCGGCGCGGCCCCAGAGCCGGCCGCTTCGCCCCTCACCGGCCGCCGCCCCGACGCGGTTCGCCCTCCTCGCCGGCCGGCCGGAAAGCGGCCTTGCCAGAGGCTGCCGGAAAGCAGCGCGGCCCGGCGGTTCGCGACGTCCGCGGCGCCGCGGCCTTTGCACGGCCGGGCGTGGGCGGGGCTTCCAGGTTCCCGTGGTGCTCCGCGGCGTGGCTCGCTCTTCCGGTCGTGGCCTCGCTCTTCCGGTCGCGGGCAACCGGGACGCAGAGGGCGGTCGCGGCGGTCGCGGCGGTCGCGGTGGGCGAGGCGCAGGTGAGCGCTGGGCGGTCTGCGCGGGGCTGCGAGCCAGGCGGGCTCGTGGGGCAGTGGGTCGTGAGGCCCACGCGTCTCGGCCGGAGCCGGCCCCACGGGGGACGGCGGGCCGCCTGCGGCGCGGTGACATTGAGGCCGGTCCGCGGGGCTCCTTGCGCGGGGTCCCTCCGGCGGCGGCCTCGGTGCGGCCCCGGAGCGCCCGACCCGGTCGCACCCGCCCCACCGCCGCCAGGTGCGCGGGCCTCGGGCTCTGACCTTGGGGCGCCCGCTGCGAGGCGCCGGCCGCAGGGAGGCGGGCCCGCTGCGCTGCGGCCTCGGCTGCTTCCTTCTCCCCGTGCGACCCCGGGTGACGAGGCGGCCTCCGGCGCTCGGCCTCTCCGCCCGGCTCCAGCGAGCGGCGCGCTGGGCCCTGACGTCACTCTGGTTTCTTGTGTCCTGGGGGGGCATTTTCAAGGGCTTCGCGATCCTGCTGGTGGTCCTAAAGGACGAGCTCAGGTGCAGCGTGGGTGCGACGGAGCAGTGTACGTGGGCCCGAGTCAGAGGTCCCCGGGGAGAGCGGGTCATCCAGGTCGTCCGATGTCCGCAGTGTTGGAAGCGGGCCAGGGCCGCGTTTGCCGGCTTCTCTGCCCCTTGCGATCCGTGCACTACGAGGTTTTTAAGTACACGGCGGCCTCTGCCGCCGTCCCTGTGAGCTGTTACCTTTTCCACCAAGAAACAGAGCTTGTCTTGGCAGCACAGTACTTTGCCGATTTATAGCATTTTCAGTAAGTTTTAATTTTTTTCTGGTACTGGGGATTGAACTCGGGCACTCAACCACTGAGCCATGTCCCCAGCCCTATTTTGTGTTTTATGTAGAGACAGGGTCTCGCTGAGTTGCTTAGCGGCTCGCCATTGCTGAGGCTGGCTTTGAATTCGTGGTTCTCCAGTCTCAGCCTCCGAAGTGCTGGGATTACAGTCGTGCACCACCACGCCGGGTTAATTTTATGTTAATTGTTCAGAGCAAGTATATGTAATGGCACTTGGGTTTATCATGAAGCTCTGTACAAACGTACTACCGAAATTACTTCATTGCAGGTTACTTTGTGAATTCAGGATTGTTTACAAAGAGTGGATTATATTGGGGAGAAGCAATAAAATGAATTGCATTCATTTCCAAAGTGCTCTGGGGCAAAAAGATGGCTTATCCCTAATGTATGTTTACCCTGACTCATAGAGAAGGTATATATTTTTATCTTTCAGAATGTTGGCTACCAGGGTCTTTAGCCTAATAGGCAAGCGAGCCATTTCCACCTCTGTGTGTGCGCGAGCACATGGTAAGTTTGACTTCTTTTAAATGTGCTGAGCTAATTTTATTTGCTCCTGCTGTGTATTAGGCCCTGTGCTGGGGTTTCAGGGATGCCTAAGATTTTGGTCTGGGAGTTGCAGGACTGTAGGGGGAGACATATTTCAGCAGGGTTTATATCAAGGTTTATTTATGAATTATGTTAAACACTAGTGGGGGTTCTTGCTTATGCTGTTATTTCCCCCTTTTCTCTCCTGGTTTTTCAGGTTCCAGTTCCACCCCATTTGAGAGATCTTTACTATATCTGACTTCAGTGACCTCTTCCCACTCCTCACTCCCCACCCTCCTACTCAGTCACTTCTGTTTATGTTACAGAGGCAAAGGAAGCAAAAGAGCAAGGACGTCTCCCTGAGCTGGGTTGGAATCTTACTTCTATCATGAGTAGCTACTTAAGTTTAAGTCTGTTATCTCACCTGGAATTTATAGAGAAGTTGATTCTGTGCCTGGCATAAAACTAGTTGTTGTCCACAGCTGGAGTGGGAGGGAGCTTAACTCTACCAGGTCTCCTGCAGAGACCTGTCCTGTTTGAGGACAGGGACACAGGCATTCTTTAAAAAGTGGAGTCCTTTTGCTTTTCCGTCCCTTTTTTTAAAAAAAGGAATGTTTGGTATTTGAACCTTTGTTTTCCTCTTTCATTTACTGGGTAAATCAGGCCCAAGGCTCTGAAGAACCTATGAGATTGTGAATTGGCTTTTCTTGTTTTAAAATATGCCATTTTATGTGCTGGTGTGCTCCAAGGCTGTGAGACTGTATGTCTTTATAAGGCTTTATGAGATGTAGTTCACTTACATTCACCCATTTAAACTGGTCTTTAGAATATTCACTGATATGTGCCATTATCACCACTGTTGATTCTAGAACATTCTCATTACTCCAGTTTATGTGTACTTTAATAACAAAAGCTAGAGACTCTGGGTGGGGGAGTGCTGAACTTGATAAACTTTTTCAGTACACAGTCATTTTTAGTGTACTTGTTTTAATTGGGAAGCAATTCTGGTCATTTTCACTTCAGCTCCTTTTGGGACGAGGGCAGGTGCACTTATGTAAGTGTGCCTGTGGTCTGCTTGCCTAGAGGAGCTGCACTGTTGCTGAAGGCTCAGTCTTTATTGTACGACAGTGTGACTTGGGAGCCTTTAACTGTGGGGCTGAGCTGGTGGAGGCGCAGTGTTTTTGCAGGGCTTCATAGCTCCAGCCCAGTTCAGGACATAAATTGATCTTGCAGCAGGACAGGACTAGAGAATCAGCTGCCGTGGCGATCCTAAAGTGAAAACAGCTTCCTCCTCTGACCCCCGCTGTGCTCAAGGTACAGGCTCATTTTAGTCAGAGTGAGGGGTCTTCACGCAATTCTGTCCTCCTCCCCGTCATGACAGAGTTTGCCTTGCCAGGAGTTTTTGCGTGTTTGGCTGCACACACATGTGACTGTATGTACACGATTTACATTTTTCAAAAGGTAAACACCACCACCAACCTTTATGGACCTGCTGAGTGCTTGATTATTGCGCTGGTGGTTCTAGGACTGCTTCACTCACTTTAGCGCCATGGCCTGCTTCCTGCGCAGGAGCTTTCCTGTCCTGTTGTTTACACACTTTGTATCTCTCTTTTTTTTTTTTTGGCATTTGTTCCACTTCTAGAATGTGGTCACTACTAGGCAGGAGTCTTTGATTTGCTCACTGGCAGTCTCGAAAGTCTAGAGCCACCCTTAGTGGGCAGTAGATGTTTGGTTAGTTTGCTGAAGAATGAGCAGGAGGCTCGGATGCCCTTTCTAAGGGGCTGGCGCAGCTTCTGAGCAGTCCTCAGCTGGGCACGGGTGATGCCGTAACGCGGCTGCTGCGGCCTCCCCATGAGCCTTGGCTCCTGAACCCGGGGTACTTGTTCTGCCTTTTATCCTCTTTTGTTCTTACCGGTTTGAGTCCCTTGCAGTTGGGCCTTTCTGAGTCCAGTCTCCCGTCCAGGCAGAGAGCCCTGTCCAGCTCTCCTGGTAACTGGTGATGTAGGAAGTGGAGCCAGGTTCACTAGTGGTCGCCCTGGCGGGTTGTGTCTGCTGTATACCATGCTTCGGCTTCACATGGGCCACCGTTCTCCAGATGTTTACCCTGTGTGCTTCCAGGGAGCGTTGTGAAGAGCGATGACTTTGCTCTCCCCAGTTATGTCGACCGGCGTGACTACCCCTTGCCTGATGTGGCACATGTCAGGCAGCTGTCCGCCAGCCAGAAGGCCCTGAAGGAGAAGGAGAAAGCCGCCTGGAGCAGCCTGACCAGGGATGAGAAAGTCGAGTGTGAGTGTCAAAGGGCACGCTGGCACACCCAGCAGCACTGGGCAGCGCGGGGCACGGATTGCGTGTTGGGCACGCTGGGTTCTCGGTGACGGTCCTGGGGCCCTAGCTTCCTAGGGAGAGGTGGAGTGTGGGTGCAGCCTCAGTACACATGCTGGGTAGGACTTTGCTCACTGTAAGTCATGGCGAGAAGACCCCTCAAAAGCCTCTGTTCCTTATGAAGAGGGCCTGGAAAGAATGCGACGGAGCAGACCCTCACTGATCCACTGATGTAATTTCATGGTTTTTTTTTGGGGGGGGGGGTACCGGGGATTGAACTCAGGGCACTTGACCACTGAGCCACACCTCCAGCCCTATTCTGTGTTTTATGTAGAGACAGGGTCTCACTGAGTTGCTTAGCACCTCACCGTTGCTGAGGCTGGCTTTGAACTCGCGATTCTCCTGTCTCAGCCTCCCACAGTGCTGGGATTATAGGCTTGAGCCACTGTGCCCAGCTAATTTCATGGTTTTTGTACCCAGAGTAAACTTCCCTCCTCCCCTCACATGCCTGTGGGAAGGCGTGTGTGCATGTGAGTGTCAGGGCCAACGCCTGCATTGTCACCCTCGGCTCCTTGTTTTCTCCCTGGGCTGCGCCGCTTTGGGGAGGGGATGAACCCTGTGGGGAGGGGCCACTTCAGGCTCTTCATGCCTGCAGATGGCTCTGCTTTCTGTCCCAGTGTATCGCATTCAATTCAACGAGAGCTTTGCTGAGATGAACAGGGGCACCAATGAGTGGAAGACTGTGGTGGGCGCGGCCATGTTCTTCATCGGCTTCACTGCTCTTGTTCTGATCTGGGAGAAGCGCTATGGTGAGTACAGTGTTGAGCTCAGGGCAGCCCCCACCCTCAGTGCCCAGTGATATGCTGGCAAGACCTGCACATGGCCTTGGAGCCAGAGATGAGGACTTCCATTCCAGGGTCCGTCCTAGGGCGGTTAGTGGGGTCTGAGAGTACTGAAGTAGTAGGAGAATGGTTTGTAAGCTGGTGTCACTGTTCGTGGTTGGCTGTCCTCGGGGAGTGAATGCTTGCTGCTTTGTGCAGCACATCCCATTTGAGTGGCAGCTTGTGGGCTCACCGGGCAGGTGTCTGTAGATGCCTGGTCGGGGTCTGAGCTGGCCGAGTGCTCATTCTGGGCAGCCAGCACTCTGGGCAGCCGTCTCAGTTGCGAGGCTGCACCTCAGCTGTAGCCTGAGGGTCAGGCCTCCCTGCTGTGAGGCTCCACAGGGTGCCCACTCTAATGCAGCTTTTCCTGGGCTCATCCTGTCTTGGCGAGCAGTGTTTGCCTTCTGAGAAGGTGTGTTCCTGTGCTTTAGGTTTGAGTGGGGATGGGGTTAGTGGCATGCCAGCCTTGTCTGATCTCCCAGGTACCATGGGCCCTGTGTGCCACGTGCCAGCCTGTAGTCCGTGCTGCCACAGCCTGTGGAGATGTGCTCCAGCGTAGCAGTCTTACTGCTAAACTTTTGTAAACAGGAGTAATGTTGAGAACATCAGGCGTTGTCAGTGCCCAGAAGCACAGCCCTTGGGTGAGAGTGGGTTTGAGTGGCATGTGGCTTTGTGCTAGTGGCCATAAAGGGGACCGAACCCCCATGAGGCCAGCTGTCCTCATGCAGTGGTTTTGATTCGCAGTGTATGGCCCCATCCCGCACACCTTTGATAAAGAGTGGGTGGCCATGCAGACCAAGAGGATGCTGGACATGAAGGTGAGCCCCATCCAGGGCTTCTCTGCCAAGTGGGACTATGACAAGAACGAGTGGAAGAAGTGAGAGCCCTGCTCACGCCCTGCGCCTCTGCGCCTCTGCATTCCCACTGGAAACCTGTGTGTCAGGCAGCACTCATGCTAATAAACGACAAGTTCTGTGGAATCCGTGTCCTTCCTTGACTGGTGACTCAATGAAAGTGTATTTAAAACTCTAGGTTCTCTTAAGCATCCAAAATAATGTATTTTGGGTGTAAATAAAATGGCAGAAACCCTGTCTGTATCTTAAATTGTACAAGAGGACATTATGTAAAAACTAAAAATAGAGTCTATGATGTGGGGTTTTTTTTTTTAAACTTTCTTATTTTTCAGGCAGTCTTGCTAAATTGCCCAGGCTGGCCTCGAACTTGTGATACTCCTGTCCCAGTGTCCTAATTTGCTGGGATTACAGTTGTACACCACTGTGCCCTGCAACATTTTGAGGTTTTTTTTTTTGAGTGGAGGAAGGTACCGGGGATTGAACTCAGGGGGGTGTTGAACTCAGGGGCGTTTGACCACTGAGCCACATCCCTAGCCCTATTTTGCATTTTATTTAGAGACAAGGTCCCTGAGTTGCTTAGTGCCTTTTCTGAGGCTGGCTTTGAATGCATGATCCTCCTGCCTTAGCCTTTCAAGCCATTGGAATTACAGGTGTGCACCACTGTGCCCAACTCATTTTGAGTTTTGACAGTTTTACTTCAGTAAAAATCCCATTATGTTAGCCAGACAACAGAAATTCCCATGAGCCACTTTTTTCTGGAACTGTCTTGAAATTGTCCCCAATAAACCGGGTGCAGTGGCACACGCCTGTAATCCCAGCACTTGGGGAGGCTGAGACAGGAGAATCGCGAGTTCAAAGCCAGCCTCAGCAATGGCGAGGCACTAAGCAACTCAGTGAGACCCTGTCTCTACATAAAACACAAAATAGGGCTGGGGATGTGGCTCAGTGGTCAAGTGCCCCTGAGTTCAATCCCCAGTACCAAAAATAAATAAATAAATAAATAGTCCCAATAATCTTGATTGGCTTTATTTTCAGTTCTAGAACTGGGCAACAGTTCATTTCCTAAAATGAGCAAGTGCTCCAGTTTATTTATTTAAATAAATAAATAAATAAATAAGGGTGGCCGGAGTGGAGTGGCCACCCTTATGCTTAGGGCAGGCCAGATCATGAGCTCCCTGACTGAGGTCTAGGTGATGGGTTTGGTTATCGTGGCTGACTTTTGGCTGCTAAATTTCTTGGCTGCTTTCACCTTAAAAGCATCAGTAGCAAGTGCTTGCCCAGCATGCCTGAGGCCCTGGGTTCCAGTGGTTTAATGGCATCAGCCCTGCCTCTAGCAAGACCTCTGTGAGACTCAACCCTGTTGTCCCTCCCAGGGGCCAGTTCCCTCACTGGAGATCTGCTCGAAGCAGAAGGA
>PVHX01011773.1:0-62501 GCA_004024805.1 Geosciurus inauris
GTGTGTGTGTGTGTGGTGTCAGTTCCCCCCACCACCAGGTTTTATGTACCCTTTCTTTAAACAGATAAAAGTTAATTTTTTTTTTTAAATTTTACTTTTTGGTACTGGAGATTGAACCAGAGGCACTCTACCACCGAGCTACATCTCCAGTCCTTTTTATTTTTTGTGACAGGGTCTTTGTAAGTTGCTTTGTAAGTTGCTGAGGCTGGCCTTGAACTTGTGATCTCTCTGCCTCAGCCTCCCAAGTTGCCGGGATTACAGGTGTGCACCACTGAGCCCAGCTATAAGTTTTTTATTTGGTACATTATAGTTATATATAAAAGTGTGATTCAAACATAATTCAGTCAATCTTCTTCTGTTCCTCTCCTTTCACTCCCCTCCTTCCTGCTCCTCAATCTTTGTCTACTCCACTGTTCTCCCTTCTATTTTCATGAGAATCCCCTACTTTAAAAAAAAAAAAAAAAGTTCCTTATGTGTGTCTAGCTTTTGCATATGAGAAAGAACATTTGACCCCTGACTTTCTGAGTCTGGTTTATTTCACTCAGCATGATGTTCTCCAGTTCCATGTATTTATCAGCAAATGACATAATTTCATTCTTTTTTATGGCTGGGTAAAACTCCATTGTGTGTATACACAGCACATTTTCCTTATCCAATCACCTATTGAGGGACACTTAGGCTGATTCCACAACTAGGCAATTAAAATTGGCCTCTAAGGTTAATGTTTCAGGAAGAACTGGATTGATGGGGAGACAGTCTGATCTAAAATAGCTATTCATTTACTTTATTTCATATGTATAAACCAAAACTTAAGAGAAATCTAAACCCTGGAACCTTTGAAGGCAAGCTAAAAGGGAAGGTAAAGGAAGTAAGCCTTGGTTCTCCTCCCCTCCCCCGGGATCTGTGTGTCATTTGTCCACTCACTCTGTCCTGACAACATTTTTTTGTAGTTCTGTTATAATTCCTTATTTTGGTAGATGTGGTAATACAAGGGAGAATGTGCTCTGTTTCCTTAGTCAGCCACATATTAAAAAGGGAGATGTGGATATGTGAGACATTTTTACTGCCTTAATTCAAATCCAACTCATAATAAACTGCAGTCTGAAAGAGGATGAAGCCTGCCTATGCTTTGTGCAGGTCTTTTGAAACGATGAAATGAAAAGTTAAAGGAAAAAGATACCAGCTCCCCAGAATTATATCAGACGTATTAATCATGGAAGGGCCAAACAGAGTTCCTGGAACACACATGGTTGGCAGCCATTTCCCACAATCCATCGTGCTTTCCAAGTTGCTCTCCATCCGCTGGATAATACTGTTTAATCCCTTCCACTGATTTAAAATTCCATCAGAGGGAAGTAATGTGTTTCTGTTCTGGAGGTTTACTATGGTAAATGCATTGCTGGATTAACTTTATCTTCACTATTACAGGGGTCTTTTAGGTGCTGACACAATTTTAAAATAAAATAAAACAAAACTCTTCTATTTGAAAATGCATTTTCTACATCAGAACTCACTTGTGATGTTTATTGAGTGCTATTTGACATCTGAAAAGCTGAAATCTTGTCCTTTATAGGCAGAGGGGCCTTAGTAACAAAGTTGACAATCAAAACCCTTCAATGATCTGGGATTAGTCTAGTATAATGCCCACATGAGATTTTCATCCTTACTTCTTTGTGTATTTTTAATTTTCTGATTATGAGCAAGGTTTGTTGTTCTTAAACTTTTGTTGTCACAGAAACATTTGATCAAAAGAAATCTCATTTATGGGTGTAAGTAAAGCAGATGCAGGCGCTCACTGGGGAAGGGAGCCCAGTGCCTTGGCCTTGCACTATCCCAGCAGCCCCCAGTTCATGGCTAGGCCTTCAAAAGCAGTGTTTTAGGCCCATTACTGGATCACATTCAAATAAAAAGAATTCTAATGAACAAAGGCATCCCCATGAAAAGAAGTGAAACAACGTAGAAGAGCATAGGTTAAAAAGTTATCATCCTCTCTTTGGTCCCACTTACCATCATGAACAAACTGTGGGAGTTAATCTTCTTTCTTTATTTAGAAAAAAAATATGTATATTATGTAGTTTTAAGAAAGCTGAGCACAGGGGCACATGTCTATAATCACAGCAGCTCTGGAAGTTGAGGCAGGAGGATCGCAAGTTTGAGACCAGCCTCAGCAACTTAGTGAGACCCTGTCTCAAATAAAACATAGGGCTGGGGATGTAGCTTAGTGGTAAATTGCCTGTGGGTTAAATCCTCAGTACTCCCAAAAATAAAAATAGGTTTTAGGATTTTAAAATACAAATTCTACATGCATGTAGTTTCCATAAGGGCAAGGGCTTCTGTCGGCATTGTTCACCACTTTATGCCCAATACCTAGAACAATATGTGACCCACAAAGCATCGATAGATGTTTGCTATGTTAGGGGATGAATTCTCTTGAAATTTGCTTTTGTATTCCGCAGTTCTCGCAGGTTTCCAAGACAGCACATGTACACCCTTTTATCCTTTTTAAAAGTTACATTGTAGCTTATAGTATGGATATTCCAGACTTTGCTTCTCCTCTCTGGGTGTGAGTCAGGTTGTTTCCAGTTTTCCATTCTGAGGAACAACAGTGCTGTAGTGAACATCCCTGTAAATGACTGTACATGTGCAGGGCTTCTGTAGAATGGCTTCTTAGAGTGGAGAACCTGTGGCTCAGACACGCATTCTGATCTCCTTCAGGTTCCTGGATTCCTTTATTTTCTCCTGGAAAGTGGGAATGAAGAAAGAGTTTAGCTTGAAAGATTTTCTATGGGTGGGCCAGAATCTGGGGTCATTCCGTTGGCTAGAACAGTCACAAGGCCTCTTAATTACAGGTGGGACTGGGAAATACAGATGAGCTGTGTGCCCAAGAAAAATGGGGGCGGGGAAGCTTAGCACATCACCAAAACAAGGGAAGGTGGAAATGTTGTTTCTGCCAAACAATGTACTCTGCGAAAACTTTACTCCTGATGAAAAAGGGGGGAATAGATTTTGATAGACGACTTATTATCTGCCACTGCTCAATTGACATTTGAGTTTCTACCCCTAATATAAATCATCTCCAGGGAAATCCTCTGTATTTAAACCACATGTCTCCTCAAAATTTATATTCTACTGGATTTTAGCTAAATATGAGTGTGCCTCGGGTCAACAGGCTCACATGTAATTGACCTGAAAATGATTGACAGCACAAGATGGATTCTTTAAAAATTAGTAGCACCTGTTCACAAGGGATTTATTGTGTTTAGTGATCAGAAGCTGAGACCTTATCATCTGTCTCCAGGTTGTCAAGCCACTTATCATGGCCTTTGAAATTTCTGTGTTGGTGCTGAGCGACGAGCAAGCATCAAAGAGGTGTTTTACTGTTCATTCTGTCTTCTTGGCCATTGATGAGAGCCAGACCATGGGATTAGGCGAGCTTCTAGAGTTCTGACACTGGGAGCTTTAGGTCTAAGATAGGAGGCTATCTCTGAACATCCTCCTCCTCCCTCTTCCATCCAATGCTATCTCATCATAATTCAGCCACAATGAGACTTTGTTATGGTTTCTATTTATTTGTATTATCCTTTATGCAACAGGAAGCTGTCTGTAGCTTTTCAAAATGCTTAGAAGAGAGCCCTTTGGAGCATGGATGGCCCCTCGTGCATAAGTAAATTCTGATTTTGATTAATAAAGAGTGCCACTGCCCATGTGGGGCTTTATTTCCTTTTGAGAAGGTGAACAGATCTGTAGCCTCAATTATAGAGAGAGCTGCAAATCCCCACAGCCTCCCTGAACTACACCTCTTCCCTCACACACCAGGCTTGCCTATGTCCTGCCTCTGCTGATGCCAGCTCCCACGCCTTCTCACGTCCCAGCTCAAATGACACTGTGTTGATACTGACCACTCCATATAGCAGATTTACTTGCTCCTATAACCCTGACCCATTGCCCTTAATGTGCTTTGTAATTAAAATAGCATGTTATAGAAACTCTAAAAATACAGAGAAGTATGAAAGAAAAATTAAATTACCTGCTATCACACCTTCTAAGTAACTTCTGTTAATGTTTTAGTATGCACTTTTCCAGTATATTTAAGTAAGTTTCTATTTTTATGTAGAAAGAAAAACTGTGTATCATACAGTTTTTTACTTAATAGTATATTGTGAACCATTTCCTGTCATTAATAATTATTTAAATGACCAAAAGTTTTTTGTTTTCTACAGCTAAGATACTTTAAAAATGATTGTCCATTCCTCTACATCTAGATTGCTTCTGGTTTTTGGTTTTGTTTTGTTTTGTTTGCTTGTTTATTTTGCTTTTTTTGCTAGTATAAACAATACTATCAAAAATCCTTTTGACAAATCTGCATGCATTTCCCTGGCTATTTTCTTAGAATTAATTTTTTGAAACTAGAATAATTAGGTCTAAGACATGTATATTTTAATGCTCTTGATGGTTCAAAGCAACATTTCCCCGGGTGTATGGTGTATTCCATGTCATTGATGCATCCAGTAGGTGCCAGTCTGTTACGATCTTGCACTGCAGTGATGGCCGACATCAGGTTCTGTCTTCACACTGCTATGAGTCTAATTGAGGGAGTTATACACAACAGGTTAAACAAATAAGAAATGAGTTTGTGATGAACATGTAGGAAGTGCAAATATGGAACAACCCAAACTAAATTTAGCATATGAGAATCACTGACTGAGCTACACAGGTCACTGGGCCTAGAGTTTCTGACTTAGTAGGTCTGGGATGGGGCCTGAGAACTTGCATTTCTAATAAGTACCTGGATGTTGTGGTTTCTATTGGTCTGGGGACCACACTTTGCAAGCTTATGATAGGAACAAATTAACAAGTATGAGGGAGAGTCTTGCTACTTCATATGCTTATGAAAATTTTGTCTGAAGAGAAGAAAGATAAGTGCTAAACTGCCACCTGAAAAATATGGAGCCATAAAAAAAGAAACAATAGGCAGAGGCAACAGCAAGTGTCCAGAAACAGGAATGATCCGACTTGTTTAAGTGAGGCCAGTGAGGCTGGCAGGTGCTACAAAGAGAAGGGTCAAAGTGGAAGTTGGAGGGGTGGGCTCAACCTCAGAGGCTGTCGAGCCTTAGGGGCCATGGGAAAGAGTCTGGATGTTACCTTCATGCAGTAGAAAGCCACCAAGAAAACTGACCAGAGAAGGGATGAGATGCACCTTGCATTTGAAAGAGATCACTCTATTGAGGGAAAAGAATAGAAAGCAGACAGGAGTTGCATGGAGAGACTTGAATTTGGAGGTCACAGCAGAGGTTGTGTGTGAGAGAGGAGGTTGCAGGAGATGCTGGAGGAGGCAAAAAGGAGAAAATGAAGCCAAAGTTTTTGGGAAGCATTAGCTACAACAAAATTAGACCCAGTGCCTAACTGCTAGGCTTTTCAGAGTCTTTTATTTTTTGGTGGAGGGTATTGGAGATTGAACCCAGGGGCACTGAATCATTGAACCACATCCCCAGCCTTTTTTATTTTGAGACAGTGTCTCACCAAGTTGCTTAGGGCCTCCCTAAATTGCTGAGGCTGCCTTTGAACTCACGATCCCCCTGCCTCAGCCTCTTGAGCCTCAGGGAATACAGGCATGTGCCACCATGCCTGGATTTCAGAGTCTGTGAATCTCTAATAAGATTTTTTTTCCAGAGTACTTTAGGTAATTAATGTTTCAAAACACATTTTGGCTCTGGAAAAGGCGAAACTATAGAGATAGTAAAAAGAACCCCGGTTGGCCAGGGTTAGGAGGAGGAGGAGGAGGAAATAGGTAGGGTAAAAGGATTTCTAAGACAGTAGAACTACTGTGTGTGCTATGTAGTAGTGATGCATGCTATCCTGCATTTATCTAAAACCATAGTATGAACGGCTCCAATAGTGAGTCCCAAAGTGGAACTGTGAACCCTGGGTGATAATGATGCTGTCAGTGCAGGTTCATCAGCTGTAAGAAATGAACCACTCTGGTGGAAGATATGCATATGTGGAGGTAGTAGGTATATGGGAAATCTGTGGAGCTTCTACTCAATTTTGCCATAAACCTCAAACTGCTCAAAAAACACAAGTGCATTTAAAACACACCACACGGGGCTGGGATTGTGGCGCAGTGGTAGCGGGCTCGCCTAGCATGCATGAGGCACTGGGTTCGATCCTCAGCACCACATAAAAACAAAGATATTCTGTCCACCTAAAACTAAAAAATAAATAAATATTTTTAAAAAATAAATAAAACACACCACACACACACACACACACACGCACGTGCATATGTTAGAATAATTATTCAAGCATCCACCGTTTCCAAGATGCTGGCCTCCCATTGACCCCAGTAGCAAGGAACATGTTAGAAACCCTTCTTACTGAGAGGAACTTGTCCCAAGAGAGAACAAGCTGTGGAGCAGTCATCGCCTAGCTGAAGCTGGCAAGAGTCCTAGAAGTATATTCCAGTAGCATTTTGCACCACAGACTGCTATCCCAGGCCAAAAATGAATTCAGGGAAATGTGCTTATAGAGTAGGTGATTGGTGTGTCTATAAAATCTTGAATTTGTTGAACAGGTAAGATGAGGGGTGGGCATAGGGTTTTAACTTTGAAGGACATGAGACACTTCGATACATTCTCCAATATGGCTCTTTTGTGATTTTGCCCCATATCTAAACATTTATTGAAGCTTAGATATATGCAAAGAGAAACTCAAGGATGCTACCCAAGATACTGTGTGCTGTTCTGTGTCTGCTGAGGATTTGCGTGGTGCTTGGGACACTGGGGAGGGGGTGTAGGAATTTTCACTGTGGAAGTGAACACAGGGACTGTGTATGTGACTGAGGATTGAACTGTTTTCTCATTTGAAAATAACAGAACTGGCCTCATGAAATGCTTATGAGGCTTAATGAAGTCATTCAGGTAAAGTCCTTAGAACAATATTAGCTGTAGTAATAGCTGCTATTGTTGTTACAAGGAATTTAATGTTTCCTACCTTTGTAGTCAGATGTTTGTTCTTTCTGGCTCCCTACAGTGTTGCCCTGCCCCCACCTGCTTCTCTTTCAGGGGTTTAGTCACAGTTCTTCCTACTGTGGGTTTGGGTTAGACTATTATAAGGAGTAATATCTCTGGAAAGTGGTTGTTTCCTCTCAACTGTTAACATTTTTTCCCCCAGTGTTCTTGTTTAAACCTAAAAGTTCTGGAATGACATTAGGAGGGCAAAGTGAAATTTGACTCTTTACCATCCACAAAGTACATCAAAAGACTACTAAATATGTGGTCTAACAACTTTTCAGGAGCAGAAAGAGCCAGCAAAGGCATCCTATGAGTTTAAGCTAGGAACACATTGCATGAATTATCATGAGGATTTCTCACAAGATGTTACTATCTTTCTTTTTTCTCCCCCCTTCAATTAATTATTAATGACAATATTTTATTTTCCTTGAAAAGAATATGTTAGGCCCCCCCATCTTAGATTATGAGAAATTAGAGTCTAAGAAGATCTGTCCAAAACAGCTGAACAATTTCCCAGAGTGACTCTGCTATACTTGAAAGTGACCGACATGGGAAATGGTGATCCAATTGAAGCCCCTTCTGTGTGACAGCGACGTAATTAAAGTCTCTCTGGTGGCTGTTTGAGAGTACTAATGGGTTTCTTTGTCTAAATTCAAAATGTCCTACGATATCAAGTTTATTCCAAGTACTTCCTGTGATGCAAAACATGAATTAACTGTCTTCTCTATAAATTTGATGAGGGAACCAAGTTCTAAAAATAACACAGGCAGTGCTGGAGGAATCCGGATTAAAGCAGAAGGGCCAGCAGAGTGGATGCAAAGGAAGAATGTGTGGTCTCAATGTTTGCAAGTTGGGTGTGATTCAGCTACTTTTCACAATAATACAGTGTCATTTTAGATGTCATTCAATAAGAAGTCAGAAGCCAACATAAAGGGTTTGGGTTACTTATATATGAAGTTCCCTCCATGGTCTGGTACCATTCTTCAAATAGAAGCTTGACTTCAAGTCTCCAAGGAATATGGAAAAAAAGAATAGATTTTCATGATTTCTCTTACACTGTTAAATCATCTTACCAGAATGGTAGTAACTGAAAATTACCCCACTTCCTGTATGATATGTGAACTCAGAACACAATACCTAGACATAGATTTCCTGTGCTCACTCTGGCTAAGGTATGTGAAAGCATTCAGATATCCTGGAAAACAATGTTTTTCGATTCATTACTATGAAATATAGTTATTACTTACAACTTTGTTTCTTAGTGACTATCATGGTTTAGATGTGAGTTATCCCCCCAAAACTCACATGTGGGACAATGTAAGAAAGTTTAGAAGTGAAATGATTGGGTTATGGGAGCATAATCAGTGCATTAATCCACTTAAATGCATTAATTGTGTGATAACTATAGGCAGGTAGGATGTGGCTGGAGGAGGTGGGTCATTGGGAGCATGCTTCAGGGGTTTATATTTTGTTCCTGGGCTACAGAAGTCTCCTTCTGCTCCCTGATTGTCAGTCATGTCCTGAGCAGCTTTCCTCTGCCATGACCTTCTGTCTGGATCTTCTGCCTCAGCTTGGGCCCAGAGGTATGAAGTTGGCCATCTATGGACTAAGACCTCTGAAGCTATGAGTGGCAAATAAACTTTTCCTCCTTTAAAATTGTTTTTGTAGCCAGCCGCAGTAGCACATGCCTATAATCCTAGCAGCTCTGCAGGCTGAGACAGGAGGATTGAGAGTTCAAAGCCTGCCTCAGCAACTTGGCAAGACCTTGTCTCTAAATAAAACACAAAAGAGGGCTGAGGATGTGGCTAAGTGGTTAGATCTTCCTAAATATTACTAAGTGCCCCTGGGTTCAATCCCTAGTACAGAGGTGGAGGGGTTTGTTCTTATCAAGTCTATGGTCACAGTAGCAAAAAGCTAACTAAAACAGTGATCATTTAAAAATTGATTCTAAAGCTTCTACAGCAAATAAGTCCTTTTTGTTGTTTTGGAGCTTAATAAAGAATTTAAATTTGTATGAAATAGTATGTATGATTTACTTTTTGTGAAATTGTATTCCTTTAAAACCTCTATTTACAATTATGCATTTTCTTCAAGAGTGTAATCATTGGTCTAACACTTCTTCTGAAGCTACGAGTCTTGTACTGCAATAAAATGTGGATTAAATAAAAACAGCTTAATATCTTAGTAATATTTAGGAAGATCTAGAATAATTTAGACAGGATGGAGTACAAAAACACACATGTCCTCTTTCTTCATAGGTGTGACGATGATCCACAGAGACAGATATCTTGCAGCTGACTGGGTTGATCACCTCTTGGGATTTGAAGTACTTTTGTTAGGTTAACTGTACCAGACACCAGAAGGGCTGGAACCTGTGAGCTTCCCAATGAGGCTGTGCATGAATGAATGGGGAGGCATAATGCAGAGTAATGAGCTGTCTTGCAGGCACAGCAGAATAGACAAGTGTGTAATCAAGGGATAGTGACTCCAGCAACAGGGAGCACAAGAGCTGAGAGATGGATGCTTGCTTGAAATAGTTCGTCCATGGGAGAAGGGTTCAATGACCAGAAGTCACATGTGGTCGGAGAATTACTAAGTTGGGCCTCCTGGAAGAGGCTATAGATAAACTTGTATATTTTCTTGAGTTGCAAAGGAATGAAGAAATAGCACCATCAATACTTTAATGGAACAATAGCTTTTCCCATTCTACGCTAAAGCCCAAGTGATGTGTCCTAACACCCATCTGTCCCTACTTAAAAGTCTTCAGTGGCTCCCATCTTCCTCAACAGTGTGTCCACAAGGCTTCTGTCCTCTGGCAGCTGTCCCCTGCACCAGCATCAGGTGGCTACCGTCCACATCTGGAATGTTGTTCCCACCACTTCTGCCTGTTTTTCCAACTAATCAGCTCCTGTCTTCTCCATTGAGCTGGGTTCTCTTCTCTGCCTTTTGCTACCTCTTATATTCATATTTCTCTGTGAAGTCTTGCTCAAGCATTGTGTTAACTTGCTTATGCTCTTAGAAGGGCCCTTGCCTCAGTCTCATTTTACATCCCTAGTCCTTAACACAATCTGTGGCACATGAGAGATGGCTAGTAAATATTCTTGAAACATAACTGTGGAAGACTTAAGTTGTCCTAGTAGCTTGTATTTATTTGTATGGCTGATCAGCTATTTTCACTGCATTTGTTCTTGCTTACCTCTTTATGAGCAGCAGAAAAGCTATCCTTAAACTGCCATTTATTGAGCATCAGTGAAGGGTCAGGCTGATCAGCCAAGGGTCAATATGCAATGTGCATTAATGCTTACCAAATTGCCAAAACAACTTTACCATTCTTGGGTAAAATTGTTGTTATTGCCAAATAAGAAAGCTGAGGCTCAGAGAGGTTGAAAATACTCAAGGATCCCCAGTTGGCATGCAAACAGGCTGTGTTCCATTCCACCACACTGGCAATCGGTCCCAGTGTGTATTCCCATTTATAATATAGCACTTATCCCTGTCTGTGCCCTGGAGCCATTTCCATTTCCCCCTTCATGGTTTGCTTACTAGACTCTGAACAGGTCATAGAGCAAAAGCACTTTGGATGTCAGTGACAGGGTGTGATTCCAGAGTTGAAGGTTGATGTTTTAAGTGTGCGTTCAGTTCAGGTTGTATTGATTTTTCCCTTCTCCACTCTGTTACGGCCAAGTGCTCCAGGCAGAAATCTAACAAAACAGGTTCACAGAGCTGCTCCTGGGGCTAGGAGGGTCACAGGTCATTCTGCTGACATGTGGGACACATTAGCCAAATGACAGAGGCTCAGCTAGAGAGTTCTAAGTGACTATAGTCAGATGTTGGTGATCTTCTACACATGATACTTATTACTCCCAGCCTAAAGCTGGGCAGATCAGGACTTGGTCTGGTTTGCATCCAGAATGATGGTGCTGAGAACCCAGAGCCCCTTGACCACAGCCATTCCACTGCATTATGGTCCTTTATCTGCACATCTCTTTCCTTATATGAGCTGCTTAAACACAAGGATGGAGCTCATGCCTCCATTCCTTCATGGCTATTAATTACATATGGTGCCTATCTCTTCCTATATGGAGATAAATAGAATGGACCAAACCAGAAGTCTGTTTCCAAAGTGTGTGTAAGCATGCAAGAAACAACTATCAAAAGCTGTTATGAGCATGCTTATGTATTTTATTCATCTCCATAACCCAGAATCTTAGCACCTAAAATGGTAAGAGCAGTGAGTGCTTAGTGCTAATTATGTGCCTGGGACTCTGCTGAGTGCTTTATATTCACAGTCTCAATCCTTACAACTGCCTTTATGGAGCCTTCAGAACCAATTTTATCTCCATTCAATAGATGGGGAAACTGAGGGATCTAGCGAATGCTTCAGTAAATTCAGGCATAGTCTGATCATGGATCCCACATTCTTTATAAATGCCTATTGTCTCTTCTTAAAATCTCTACTGTGAAAGATTATTCTACATCCTGTACTGTTCTTGTGTTTTAGCCAGCATCACTTTTTTCTGTAATATTTTATCCATTCAAGGAATTCCATCAGTCCCAAGAGCTTGTTGCATGTACTCATAGCATTCTATTATGTTTAAGTGGCCATTTGGCATCACAGCTGTTTATGAAATGTCATCAACATATGAAGGCTTCAGGTTGGAAGGTTTAGGAATAAGACCAAAGGCTTGGATCCAAGCTAATATTAGAAATGTAGAGCTTGTCAGCTCATCCTCCTGCCTTCCCTGCCACAGTTCCAGCGCAAGCTCTGCAGAAAGCACACAGAAGTTGGCTCTCTGACATACATCTTGTGGTTCTCCACCTTTTTTCTCCCTTATCCAGCCAGGGAAACACTACTAACACTATCTCACATTGAACCTCTGTTACACATCAGACCATTTGTATACTCATACTGCTAGGGGCTGTATATACATTCTGATTACCATAGTTATCATTTCCCATTTTATGGGTGGGACAACTGAGATTCAAAGAGATTAGATATGGTCACAATTTGAACCCAGGGCATCTGACTGTGGAGAACAGACTCACAGTTACTATGCTTTAAATATGTGGATCAGGAACTCTGGCCAACTTCAGTAGTAATTCTCCCAAGTTTGTGTATTAAAGATGGGTCAAGTGAAGTCTGCAAAAGCCCCTTCCCAGGGATATTCAATGCATCTCTCACTGACAAAATCACAGGAGGTTATGCAGGTCATGTGGTTCCCAGCACAGCCCGGTGTTCTGACGTCTTTCCTGACCATGCCTGGTCCTCAGTTGCTTCCTCCTCTAGCCCAAAGTATATTTGGTTTAAGCTGTTTAGTTGATAAATTATCACTTCTCATCTTCCACTTGGGTGTCTTGCCTGTCTTTTCCAATCAGACTATGGGTTGCCAGAGAGCAGAGAGTCCATTTCCTCCCATTCAGCTGCTACCTAACACTCTAGGGCACACAAACACTTAAGAAACACTGTTTATTTGCTCAAGTGGAGGCAGCATAGCTTATGGAACTCCGAGGCACACAGGCTCTGTTTAGTAGCAATACAGCCTAGTGAAGGTTTCATAAATTCCATGTATTTTAATTCCTTCATCTGCAAGATAAGGGCTAATACAATACATTATAGGACTGGGGATGTGGCTCAGTGGTAGAGCGCTTGTCTAGCATGCACAAGGTCCTAGGTTTGATCCCCAGTACCACAAAGGCAAAACAAAACTTAGAGTTTCTAGAAATATCAACAGGGTACATATAAAGCATTTGGCATAGTTCCTAGTACATAATAAGCACTCAATAAATAGTAATTATGGATGTTGTTATTACTACACAGAGCTGAATTTATTGGGTGTTTTCTGTGTATTGCATGCTGCGCTAAATGCTTTGTATGCAATTATCTCATTCAATTTTTATATAATATACAAAGGGTTTGTCAACTTTAAAAAAAAAATGTTTTTCCTGTTACTGAAAAGTTATTTAAAAACCCTGGCTGCTCTTGTTGCCTTCCAAGTCATGTTCTGGGACAGGCAATCACAAAATGTGGTATTATAAAGTACACCACAGTAACTGATAGACTTACCTTGATAATTACTAACAATAGCTTAAGCACTGGAATGACAATTTTGCTTTTTTATATACATCAAAGTGGATTCAAAATAATTGTAATATCATAACTTTGTCAGTTTTGTTCCTTTGCCCTCTCTCTGAAATGAAAGAGAAAAGAGAGCCAGACAGAAATGGGCTTACCAATCAGAGTATCCCATGTGGAAACTTCATAAATGTGTGTTGTGATACAAAATATGGTGAGCGCCACTGGTCCAAGCACTGTTTGTAGTACTAAATATTGTAATACTGGAAGCACCTGTAAGGCAAACAAAGTAGATGCTACATTTTTCAGTGTGATCTGGACCAGTATTAACATGAGTTCTTCAGTATTCCAGTCTGTGTACTATATGGAGAAATTGGACCAGGTTGGATTGAGGAAAACCTTTCCCCATAATTTTTGGTGGTAGTGGTTGTCCCTTTGGTGCTGAATTGTAAACTAAGGGATTTCTGGCCATGTTCTAGAAAGTGGTCTAGAAAATGTGACTAAGAGCATCCTGTCCAGTTTAAATAAACATGTATTGAACATCTGCTACATGGATTCAGGGGACACCAAAATAATTTGTGCATATCCTCAGTAAGAAAAATAAGTGCATTTGCTGAGTAAATTAAAGTCTAAGAAGAAATATAAGCAAGAATAAAAACGGCAAAGCTTTTTGATAGGGATTGTATAAATTCATGCAAAGGATGCTGGGAATGACAAAAGGAGCACTTGATTCAATGTGGAAGAGGTTATAGTAAGAGGAACTTTCTAGAAGTGATGCCTGAGCAGGGTTGTGTAGGATACGTAAGAATTTCCCTAGCTTATGAAGGAGTTTGGGTGAGGATGGAGACAGTTCTGTGATAGAATAGGAGTGCTCTTGCTGATTGGCTGATCCTAAATTTGTCACTCATGTGCCTTTATATTCAGTTTTAGTTTTCTGCAGTTGATTACTCCCTTTTCCTGAAATGTTATGAAGTTGGCTTCATCAACGTTTGTAAAGCTTTCAGTATCTTTATCGTTGGATAAAAGGTGAAGTGGGAGAGATGTATACTACTTCATCACATAGCTTTACCAGCATATGATCACGTGAGAAATTCCCTGAAAGGTCATTTCTAAGAAGCAATATTAGTTGGATAGTTCTTGAGCCTTATGTAACTTCCTGGAACAATGCAATAGCAAAGGAAAAGAAAATGACATCAACATGGAGATAATGATGAACCTAAATCATAAGCCTTATTGCCTTACAGCAGCTGCCAAGCATGAGACAAGCTCGAAGCTTCTAAACTTAACTCAGCCACTGCCTGGAAGCATCTAATTAAAAGTTTTCAAATAAAATCAATAAGTTTTGGCAGATAAAAGAGCAGATGGCTTAAGGAAGAGACTAAAAGACTGCATTAGGAAAGCATTAAGCTTTAATTCCATTTGAAAAAAGAAATTCCATGTAGGAGAGGGCAGGAATCAGAAGTAGACAAACACAGGGGTACAGATCCAGGATTAGGGGGTGCTGGAGACATAACTCGGGGAGAAGAGTGCCGAACTCGGGGAGAAGAGTGCCTACCTAGCATGCAGAGGACCTGGGTTCAATCCCATTACTGAAATAAAAAGAGCAAGGGAGACAGTCCATGACACATTAAGTCTTTCTGTTTGTCAGAATCCATGCCTATAAAATGAGAGCCATAATCTCTGTCTTCCTTAAAGCAGTGACTGTCCATTCCCTAGGGTGATTTTTGTTGTTCATTTTTCCTTTCCTTTGGCACAGAGATATTGAGTTCTTCCTATGTGCTGGTAGTTTTTTGGACGCTGGGGATTCAAGATGAGCAAAAATTAGACAAGGTTTTTGGTCCCTCATGAAACCAACTGTTTTAGTCAGCTTTTTCACTGCTGCGACTAAAGGACTTAACCAGAACAATTGTAGGGGAGGAAAAGTTTGAGGGCTCATGATTTCAGAGGTCTCAGTCCATAGAAAGCTGGTGTCATTCCTCGGGGCTCAAGGTAAGGCAGAACAATATGCCAGAAGAGTATAGTGGAGGGAAGCAGTTCACATGATGATCAGAGAGCAGAGAAAGACTCCACTTGACAGATACAAAATATATATCCCCAATGCCCCACCTCCTCCAGCCACGCCCCACCTCCTCCAGCCACACCCCACCTGCCTTCAGTTACCATTCAATTAATCCCATCAGGTTATTAATTCACTGATTGGGTTAAGGCTCTCACAACTCAATCATTTCTTCTCTGAACCTTCTTGCTTTTTCTTACACATGAGCCTTTGGGGGACATCTTACATCCAAATCATAACACCAACTTAGTGAGCAATTCATTAGTTATCTAATTAGATAGAGTGAATGAAAATATGTACACAATACATAGTGTGTAAACGTTTGCTGTTATTTGATGTGATAGTGTCATCCTTATATTTTATTAATTTGAGAAAATGCTTTGACATGCATTTTAATCCTTGTGACAAACCTTCAAGGTAGGTAATAATAACTCTTAACCAAGAGGCAACAAATTCAGCGGATGAGAGTTCTTGCCGGAAATCACAGGCTGGTCAATGGCAGAGCCAGGACTTGAACCCATCTCCTCTGATCTAGTGCTTGTGTTCTTTTGCTGCTGGAGGTTGGCCTTTTGCGGGTAGTCATTTGGAATTTCAGTCATCTGACCATTATAAACATCTAATCCAAAGAGAATGCTGGAGTAATTACAGAGAAAGCAGACATCACTGAGGTTAATACCTGGAGGTAGGAGTGGCCTACCAGGCAAAAAGATTATATAAACAGCCATGGTGTGAGCAAATGCACTGAGAAATAGTGTCACAATGCCAAGTCCCATATTTGGATGGGACTGTGCAGCTATCAGTGGTGTTTCAGTCCTTCCTTGGTCATTTTCACTTGAACATCCACCTGTGACTCCTTGGTGAGCATGGAGGGGTTCTTTGTGTTGATACCTTATGGAAAATGGGAGTTAAGTTCTGTTGGTGACTTTGAGGCAAAGGATTCTACTTGGGTATAAATCACAGTATGCACATCTCAGAAACTTCCCTGTGGTTTGGGTTCCCAGGGTCATCCAAGTGTAATTTGGGATCCATACTATATTTTAGCACCCCCTCCTTCCCCCACATCACATGCATGTGCAAATTCAGAGACCCATACATTAAATTTGGGCCATGTTAGGGAACTCTTATGTGGCTTCTGTGCAAAATACATATCAATGAGTGAAGCCCAGTTTTCCAGACGCCTTGTATATCCAAGAGCAGAGCCCTCTTCAAGGTCACTTCAGATATTCACTTCTCTACCAACCAGTGTCTCCTCCTCCTGCTGTGTGTGTTCCTACTAAGTCTACTGTAGTCACTTCATTCATCACACAGTTCTTCCCCAACATGGCGGCCCATATTGTCTTTAAATATGTGTGTGTTTAACTATATGTAATAGATATTTTCACATAATTTAATAGAATCAAATAACGTTTGTACTAAACATCAAATTTATAGAATTTATATAAAACCATGTTACTCCTCAGCTTTAAAACCTTCTGTCACTTCCCTTGATACGTAGAACAAAATGGTAACCTTTTGCCATGGGCTGTACACCCTTCCTTACTCTCCCCTCAATTCAGGCTCCAACTCATCAGCCCTCCGCTTCTCACACTTCTCGGGCTCTTTCCTCCTCCATGGCCCTCACTCCTGCTATTCTCTCTACTTGTACTCTTCCCCACACTTTGGGAGTCTGGTCTTTCACATCCTGTAATAAAAGAATCCTCAGCTCCCACTTGGACCTTCATTCGCAAGCTCATCTCTCCACTTCTTATCCTCCAGACAATGACTTGGTCTTTCTTGATTTTATTATCTGGCTCCTTCGCCAGAATTTAAGTGTTGTGAGAAAAGCAACCACGTTTGATATCTCCCCAGAGCTTGGTACCTTGAAGGAAGGATTGGTAGGGCTTTTTCCCATCCAGGCTACCGTGTGGCTCAGTGACCAAATGTAGACTGTGCCCCTGGTACCCAACACCAGCACTCATTCAGTTCTCATGAAAACCCTCTGATACTTGTACTGTCAGCATTAGCCCAATTTTCAGAAGAAAAATTGAGAAAACAAATAATGTAATATATTCAACAAATACTTTGCTTAAGGTTATGCATTTAAGAAAATGCTGAAAGCCCCTGCAGTTGCCTGTACCCCTCTTGTCTCCATGTCGCATGCACATTTGAGTTAATAGAAACCTGGGACACACACTGAAGCATGGAGAAAATTAAGAGCATTGTGCCTGCTACAGTGCATTCTTTCCTAGGCTGGGGAATCTGAGCAGCATCACCATTTTCTTAGCATGTCCATGTAAAAGGAAAACCAGATGGGCTGGGGTTGTGGCTCAGTGGTGGAGCACTTGCCTAGCATGTGTGATGCACTGGGTTCGATCCTCAGCACCACATAAAAAAATAAATAAAGGTATAGTGTCATCTACAACTAAAAAATATTTTTAAAAAATTAAAAAATAAAAGGAAAACCAGAGTAATCTCTAGAAGCTGGTAGGGAACAATCAGTGTTTCCTCACCAGAAAGTACAATTAAGAGCCTATCTGACCATTAAATGAGGCATTGAATGCTAATGCAATTTGGAGGGTGTTAAATACCCTGTAGATGTTATTCTTAGTCCTCTTATTCCTGAATTTTGTGGGGCAGTGGCTTATGTTGTGAAACTGACAGTTCAAAATCTTTCAGAAGTACTAAGTCTACCTAGTAGTTAAGTCAAGTAAATGTCTCCAGTTTGTTCTCTCCCATCATCCTAAAAACTAAACAAATCTATTCTTCTCCTTGGTTTCCAAAATCCAGGGTCAGAGATATGCAAATTTAAGTATGCAGGCTGCTTTTAAATGATACATGAAAGGGATTTTTGAAATGAATGTGCTGTGATTAAATTCCTGGTCAGTCACCCAGAAGGCATCTTGCAGCTAAGCTCTGGACCCAATTCCACTGCAGATGCATAAGCTTTGGTGCCTGCAGCCAGTCTAGCCACAGACAGAGAGCAGGGTCCTTGCCTCCCATTCCCATTAAGTGATGCAGACCCCCAGGCTCAAAAGTCAGAAAACAAATTGGCACAAGCCTAAAATAAATCCAATAAAAGTTACTTTTAAAATACCTTTTTCCATAACCTTGCCTGATAACAAACCCTCTTTTGATTCTAAACCACCTGATAAAACCAGAACGCATTAATATATAACTTGACTATTTCAAATGGAGGAATTCTTGTCACTTGCAAACGAATGTGGATGCTCTTTAGAAGTGAGACTATTGCCAATTGGTGTCCAAATAAAAGACTCTTTGACCTGCTTTAACAATAGATAAGAAACACAACCAAAAATGATCATGTATTACTTTGGCTAAGGTGATTTTCGAGAGTAGCTGATGAGCGGACTCCAAGTAGGTTGGAGAAATGGACTGATAACCTTGTTTGTTATTGAACAAGTTTGCTAAGTAACTCTTTCTTGGAGGGAAGCCTCAGCTTTATCTGACTTACCATGAATTTCTGAAATAGTGTAATTTTAAATTATTTCCTCCCTTTGTTTTCTAAAATTACTTCAATAACACATGTATAGTCTTATACAATAATAGGCACACAACACGAGTGGCTAATTTCATTCCCACCCTCCAATTGCTTTTCCCTTACTCCCCAGAGGCAACCATTATTGTCACTGTGGTCTGTCTCCTTCTAGCCTTTCTCTACCCAGATTTGTTTGTTTTTATTTGGTTTGGTTTGGTTTTTGTTTTTTGGTGTGGGGTGTGTGTGTGTGTAGTTTTCTTGTTTTTTAAACGGGATTACATCTTTATTGGTGCATATTAATTATACAGAACAATACAGTGAGTTTCATTGGGTGTTTTTTTCATGTGTTTTTTGAAAGCTTTATATAAATGGCACATTCATTATCAATTGTTGCCACAAACCTGAGAGTCTTGAAATAGCACATCATCATACATCTTCTAAGAGTGTGGAATTCAAGGATGACTAATCTCTGGGTGGTTCTCCATGATCTCCATGAAGCTGGATTCAGGATGAAAGCCAGGACTGCAGTCATTGAAATCTTGACTTGGGGCTGGAGGATGTGCTTCCTTGACAGGTCACTGGCAGGACTGCTGACTGAGTGTCCAGACCCTCGCTGGCTATTTGTAGGAGGCAGCCACATGGGCCTCTTCATAAGACTTCTTAAATGTTCTTGGCAGGCTTCCTCCAGGGTAAAAGGTGACATCAAGAAGGAAACCACAATGCCTTTTTATGGCCGTCTTGGAAGTGGTACATTGTTATTTCTACCATATTTTATGCCTTAGAAATGAGTCGCTAAGTCTGGCCCACATTCAAATGTAGGCTAAATAAGCTCCATCTCCTAAAGAAAGAAGTATCTCAGAATTTTGGGGCATAATTTAAAGTGACCACATATGACATACTGCACTATGATTCTGCAATTTGCTTTTTTTTCATTTTAAAATTTGTCTTAGCTTTTTGTGAGAATACTCATGGGTCAGCCTTGTTCTTTTTAACTGCTGCACACTGGACCATCATCTGTTTAATCTTCCCCTCTTAATATACACACCTGGAGATTGCTCTTATAGAGGGCACCATGGGAGAAGCGGGGGCTTGCTTAAACCTCTATAGCACATCTACCAGGATCTCTCTAGCAAAAATGCATTGAAGTGGAATTGCTGAGTTGAAGTGTCTATTTACCATGACAGTTACTGATAAATTACCCTTCACAATGGCTTTTCTAATTTTCAATCATTCATTCATCCCTCACCTGATACTTTGTGGGACTTGTGATAAAACCTCACTAGGGGACTTGCAGATTATTTTGGCTCTTTCCAAGCCCAAGTTTGTGACAGGACTGAGTGAGCAGTATCCCCTCTGACATCTACTTTGCTCATGATTACTGCCTCTTTCCTACAACTCTGCTTGATATAAGCAAAAATCCAGAAGCTCATCCCTCAGAAGACAGGGAGGCTTAACTGCTGTTTACAAAGGACTTGGAGGTTCTCAGGTACAAGGTGCCCCTGGAGAGTCAGGTTGATTAGTGTTAATTCAAAACCACTTCCTCTCTTATGGTAGCAGCTGAGAAGTCACATGCACAAATCGAGCATGCAGATTTCAATGCAAGGAAAGTGCCCTATTAATAGAAGCTATTCCCGGCCTTTGTGCCTTCCTATTGCTAATACTGTTGATGCATAAAATCATCAAATCCTCTGAGCCCTCCCACTTTATAATTTATCTTTAGTTTAAAACCAAGGATCCACCTGACTTCCTTATATTCAAACTGCCAAGTGTCCTTGGCTGGTAAGAATCTCCCTCCCTATACTATCAATAATTCACAGCAGTTACCAATCCTGAGACAGCTGAATTGCACAGAAGGATCTGGCCTGCTTTATTTCTTTTTGTTTAACATGCCCATCTTTGGTAAGAATGGTTGCTCAGATCCCAAATGGTATGTCATTGAGGCAACCATCATCCATCCATCCATCCATCCATCCATCCATCCATTCAGTATACATTTATTGAGGTCCTGCTTTGTGTAAGATACTGTGCTATTTGGTCTCAGTGTAAAGGGAGAGTACGTATATGATTCATACTTTGAAGAATTTGAAATCTAATGTTACCAGGTATTCAGTGTGTGTTGGGTGCCAGGCACTGACACAGACATTAAACCTTTCGTTCTCACAGCAGCCCTCCTAAAGTAGGCAGTGTTCACATTTTCACAAATGTGCCATGATAAGTGCCAAATCCTTGTTCTATCATTTGACCAACTGCTTATCTTCAAGCCTTTTTCCACACTTTTTATTGGTGCGTTGTAATTGTACATATTGATGGGATTTATTGTTACATATTTGTACAGGCACATAATATAACAATCTAGTTTGGCCAGTGTCACTCCTAGCATCCCCCGCTCCACCCCCTGCCCGCTTCATACAAGTTTTCAGCTCAGCCGAACCCCAATGCATTAGAAGGCTGGTCTAGTTCAGCTTTTGCCAGAACGAAATGCGTTTCTTCTCTCAAGATGCTTCATGGACACTGGGCTCCATGGTCACAGCATGTACCCTTCTCAGAGATCTTGCAGGCCCAGAGTGGCGACTCCTGCAGATCTCAGTCCAGAGGGTCTTTGCCCATGCTCCCTGGCATGGTTGGATCCCCAGATCACGTGCTGTCGTGATCTTTCCTTAAGAATTCTTAGCATGGTTGAAAGTATGTTGGTGAGGTTATTGTGCCTCCACCCTGGTATGGATGATGCTCTCACTGCTCATATCTGTTTCCCCAGAGCCTGACACAATACCTGTCACCCAAAATCAATATTACTTAGTCCATTAACTAATTACTCTGAAAATAATTGCATGAATAGAACTTGGAAATTTGTTTAAGTTGTCTTGCACTTGTAAACCTCATTCAACAAATATTTATTGATCATATTCCAAGACATAGGCACCAACTTAGCTACTATAGATAGAGCAATAAACTCAGTAGACACAGTTATGCTTGTGGGGCCTGCACTCTGGTGGATGATCCAGACAATGAGTCTACACAATTAGTCAAATAAAATGGAATAAGATGATTTCAGATATTTGTAAGTCCTGAGGGAGGGGGGAGGGACAAATATTAATGCTGATAGGATGAGGGTGGTCAGGGAGGACCTCTCCACAAAGGATGCATTGGACTGAGACCTGAATCGTGGTATAAAGTCAGCAGCACAGATTTCCTCATCTCAATGAATATATCAGCCATGCAGGGTACAACCCTTGGAGTCATCCTGGATTTCTTTCTCTCATCGTCCATGTCCAGTTCAAGGGCAACCGTGTCACCTCTACCTTCAGAGTGCCTCAAATTGATTGGCTTCTCCCCACTCCCACTAGTCCAAACCACTACCACCTCTCACTGGGACTATCATAATAACCTCCTAATGGTTTCTCAGTTTCCACTGTCTGTTCTCTGGAAGTCAGATCATGTCACTGCCCTGTTTGGAGTCCTTAAGCAGCTTCTCCTTACTAAGGTAAAATCCACAAGGTTAACAAGGCATGGCTTCTCTTCTCTCACTGTGCCACTCTCCTGTCCTAGCGCAGGGCCCTTCTGGCTACTCCATGTAAATGCCAAACATGCTCCCACTGCAGGCTTTCCACTTCTGTAGTTCCCTTCTTCTATTCCCCATGTGCTTTCCTGGTTTGCTCCATTGCTTCATTCAAGTTCTGCTCATGTGTTAGCCAGATGCCTTCGTTGACCCCTGCTGATGGTGTCAATCACTGCTATTCCCTGTACTTTAATCCTGTGCAATTATTCTTCATAGATCTTACTGCACTAGGCATAACGTGATATACGTGCTGTCAGATTAGAACAGAACTGCCCTGAGGATAAGAACTGAGCTTGTTCACTATTATATTCCTACTGCTTGGTCTTCATCAATATCTTTCTTTGTCTGTTTTTTATTATTGTTGTTTGGCAGTACCAAGGATTAAACCCAGAGCATCATACTTTCTAGGGAAGCACTTTACCACTGAGCTACATACTCAACCTTTGAATCTATTTTCTCTTAAAAACTTGAGACGGGATCTCACAAAGTTGCCCAGGCTGGTCTTGAACTATAATTCTCCTGCCTTAGCCTTCTGAGTAGCTGGGATTACAGGCATGTGTTGCTGCTCCCAGCTTCAGTCAAACCTATTTCTCAAAATAATAGATGGAAGAATTAATGAATAACAAAATATGAAGACCTGGAATCTTGATACACTGGAAAAATGGAAAGAAGGCAGGAGGTGGGGGAGAGCTGTCTGTGAAGGCAGGCAGAGGTGAGACCACACAGGGACTTGTAACTAATTTTTTTATTTTAGTACCAGGGATTGAACTCAGGCACACTCGACCACTAAGCCATATCCCCAGCCCTATTTTGTGTTTTATGTAGAGACAGGGTCTCACTGAGTTGCTTAGCGCCTCGCCATTGCTTAGGCTGGCTTTGAACTCACAATTCTCCTGCCTCAGCCTCCCCCAGTGCTGAGATTATTCTAAGAGCATCAGAAGATACTTCTCTGCAGAGTTTTGCTTTGTAATTTCCACTAACAGGTGGCACAACACTTGGAGAAATAGTGAACTCTATGACCTCTTCCTGCCACATTCTGTGACATCCAGGAGTAAGGGTTTATGTTGCTCTTTCATCCTGTCAGTGTTTGCTCCAGACCCTCTGGTTAAATAACACATGTTGAATCATCACCTGTATTAACCATTCTAAGAGTACCCTGAGCCACACTTTGAATTCCTTGAGAAGTGTCTGCCTCTCCTAGCGTGCTTACAGCTAGTCTCAAAGTGTCCCTACTTGGAGTTGCTGTATAAGTCCACTTCCCTGGGGAGCCATCCCTGACCTCCCAGAGCGGAGGTAAGGGTCCCCCTGTGCTCTCCCATGGCTCCCACTTTTACGAGAGCATGCAGCTCCTCTTTGTGGTGTCCGTCTATTCTGTAAGTTCCTTGAAGCTGAGGAATCTTCAGTTGTTGCTTCCTCTAACTCAGTGACCACAGAGAGGCTGTTGGTCACCCAGATCCAGCCTTTTAAAGTATGTGTTTGACTTGTTTTATGTAACATTAATTCAAAGCAGATGCTAACATTTTTTTAAAATAGATATCTTGCTTCTGTTGGAAATTTATAAGCTGTAACAATGCAATGGTTCTTGAGAAGAGTTGAGTATTGGCCTCTCTGTTCGTAGGGGGCATACTTTCCTCTAGAAAGCTCCAATACCGTTACTTCCCAGTGTATTTCTCATGTTGCAGTCAAGTGCTCTTTGTCATTTACCATTTGATTAAGCTGCTGTTTTCTTACAGTATAGAAATATAATTCTGTGTCCCAGTTTGCTATGAAAAGAAGGTTGCATATTCTTCAACCTGGTAGATGGGATCCCTTTTGGGCAATTGAATTTGTGATCCTAATCCTAAAATTAAAAAAAGTGTTTCTTGGCAATTGAAATCATAGGACTTGCCAGGCTTGGTAGCATATGCCTATAATCTTATTGGCTCAGGAGGCTGAAGTGGAAGGATCCCAAGTTCAAAGCCAGCCTCAGCAATTTAGTGAGGCCCTAAGCAACTTTGCGAAGACCCTGTCTCAAAATGAAAAATATAAAGAGGGCTGGAGATGTGACTCAGTGGTTAAGTGCCCCTGGATTCAATCCCCAGTACCAAAAGAAAAAAAAAAAAAATCATAGGACTTGACTACTTAAAATAGCAAAGATGTCAACTCTCCCAAAATTGATAAGTTTCATGTAATTTCTTATTAAAATTCCAATATTTATTTTACAGATATAGACCTGATTATTTAAAAATCTATAAGGAGTGCCAAAGGAACTTGAACTAAAATAGTTTTTTTTTTAAAAAAAGAACAATAAAAGAATCAACTTACTTGATTTCAAGAGTTGTTATACAGCTACAGTAACCAAGATTGTGTAGCATTAATGGAGAGACAGAAGCATATATCAGTGGGACAGAATGAAGCATCCAGAAGCAGACCTACACAAACATGTCCTACTGACTTTTTATGATACTGCAAAAGCCTTTCAGTGAACGAAAGATGACCTCTTCAACAAATGGTCCTGGGGCAACTGGACTCCGCAGGCCAAGAGCCTCAACCTAAGTTTCACACCTTAAACAAAAACTGGTCCCAAATTTACATGTAAAATACAAAGCTATAAGAGTTTTAGAAAAATATAGAAAAATTTCAGGATTTAGTGTACACACACAGTTCTTACATTTGATGCTAAAAGCATAATCTATAAATTGAAATTCATCACAATTAGAACCATTTGCTTTGCAAAAGGCCTTATTTAGAGGATGAAAGAAACTACAAACTGGGAGAAAAATATCTCAAACCAATGACAGACAAAAGCTAGTTTCTAGACTGGTAAAGAACTTTCAAAACTTGGCATTAATTAGGTGCAGTAGTACATGCCTATAAACTCATTACTAGGGATGCTGAGGCAGGAGGATCACAAGTTCAAGGTCAGCCTCAACAATTTGTGAGACCCTGTCTGAAAAAAACAAAATGGTCTGGGGATGTAGCTCAGTGGTAGTGCACCCCTGGGTTCAATCTCCAACACCAAAAAATACAAACCTTACCATTAAAAAATAATAATCCAATTAGAAAATGGAGAAAATAACATAAGGCATTTTATCAGAAATGGTAGACAGATACAAATTAAAGCCTTCAGGAAAATGTAAATTAAAACTGCAATGAGATAGCACTGCTACTTATCACAATGGCTACAATAAAAAATAGGGACACTACCAAATTCTAGAGGGAGATTCAAGACCCAAGAATTGCCTTCCTGGGCATTTATCTTAGAAAAAATAAAAACTTACATTCCACAAAACCTACATACAAAGTGGTACAAAATGTTATAGCCACATTTCCTATAATTGCCCCAAACTGGAAAACATCCCAGATTCCTTAAATGGGTGAATAGCTAAACAAAGTGTACATGTTTAACATGGAATAATCTTCAGCAACAAAAAGGAATGAGCTATTGATGCCCACAGCAATCCGAATGTGGTTGTCAGGGATTAAGGAGAGAAAGGCCGAAGGGAAGTGGATACATTGCTGTGAAAGGGAGTAATGAGGATGCTCTATATCTTGATGGTATCAGGTCAGTACCTTGTTGTGATGGGTGTAATGGGTATTAGGAAATGTAATGCTTTTGCAGGATGTTACCAGGGAGGACAACTGGGTCAAGGGTATATAGTAACTCACTGTGTTGTTTCTTACAAGTGCATGTTAATCTACAATTATCTCAAATTTAAATGCTTAATTAAAAAAAAAGTCCTTGGAAATCAGACAGCCTCAGGCTGTATCTCTTCTCTGCCACTTGCTAGTTAAGTGATCCTGGGCAGAGGATCAGCATGTCACAACCTCTATTGGTTCATCTGAAAAACAGGGAACATTAAAGTCCTATGTTCACATTTCTTTGGTGATTAAACCAGGCCATGCAGTTAATAATGCTTATGAGCTGGCCTGTGTTAGAGAGCTCGGTAACTTGCTCTCTCGACGGAGCTGACTTGCTGCTGTCATTGTAACGAGTAGAGAATCTAGTGGCGGGAGCCGCCTGGAACAACATGGGGATAAACCAGGATTGGGACAAGGCTGAGGTTCCCAAACTACCTCCGTTCAGCATGTTTTCTATTGCAGTATTGCGTTTTTATTTTGTTTTTGTTGTTTTGTTTTTTACAATGCTTTTGGGACAGAAGAAATTCTTCCTGGTATATGTACCATAACAATTTAGTAACTTTCTGGGGAAAAAAAAAGTACACATAAATTGAAATGTTTTTATTTCATTCTTATTACTTACAATAAAATGTGTGCCCATATTACATTCTGCACAGCTTCTCAGACCTTGAAATCTGATTGGCTACTTCCATCCTCATTATCTGTTCCGCATTGATTTGGATGCAGTACTTGTTTTTAATAATTTCTGGAAATCCAATTTTGCAAAGATACATTGTTATTAAAAGGAATATACCACGGAGCTTGGCTGGTGAGTTCCCTCATGCTCTTAGTTCTCACAATATCTGGCAGATGTTGAATATCTGGGTGAGACTGTCCCCTCACCCCCCACCCCACATCCCCTCTGTTGTTGTTGCCATGCTGGGCATAAATTCCAGAGCCTCACACATGCTAGGCAAATGCTCTGCGTCTCAGCCACGCCGCCAGCCCTTTCTTAAACTTTAAAATATTCTATAGCACCCTTCTGAGTTGACCATGATATCTTTGGGTACCTTGGTGCCTAGATTGGGAACTACAGATATAGCATTTCAATTTGACCTCTTCCAGAGCAGAACAATGTAGACCCAGTCCGAAAGCCATTCTATGGGTTCTATCCAACTAGAATGACCCACCTGCATCTGCATACGTTATATACATACCTATGTTGCCAGGATGGTCTCACAGCCACATTGCCCACCTTCAGAGGGTGAGAGCCTCTGACTTGGTGATGGCAGAGAATATGATTAGAAATGGGATGCTGGATCTTTTAGATTCTGGTATTCTAGAGATATTGAGCATTTTGGGAAGCTCCTCTTCTTAGTTAAATTCCACAAATGCCTAGAAGGTGACAAGCACTATAGTAGGTTCTGGGGTCAGACCTGGTCCATAACACTTGAATTATGCTACTTCCACAGATGACAGGCAGCATGGTGTACAAAAGACTTGGAGTCAAGAGACTAGACCTTGAATCCAAACTCTGCCGTAAGAACTTATTAGGTTGCCCTTTCTGGGCCTCAGTTCACAGCGGGCTTTGCAATATCCCACAGCACCATTAGCTCATAAGATTGAGGGGAGAGTGTTATGACTGGCACATAGCCAGCATTAATATGTGCTACCTTTTTAATCATTAGTCATCAGTTCAGACTTCTTTGCCCAAACAACAAATTTTATTTGTCATACTTCTTGGAAGGAGATGTTGGCAAGGAAGAAAATTCTGATAGATTGTGTACTTTCAGTGAGAACTTTAGGACCAGAGTTGGTTTGTCCCCAAAGACTCATTCTCCTTTCCTTTCTCAGGCTAGAAAATGAATACTTTGAGAGCTAAATGGATCTGCTCATCCACACTCCTTTTATCTCTGGACAATATCACTTAAAAGAGATTAACTTTTTGCCCCTGATCCTGGCTGTCACCAAGGAACTCTTTCACCCAATGATTGGTATATGTGACATTTTTCTTTTTGGACTTCCAGCTCAAAACTGTTTCAAAGTTAATATTTCTTCACAGATGTCGTATCATTCTGGACACCAGTGATAGATGGTGTTTAGCTAAAGGGGATCTGATTGGGATCTCCCTCCAAGAAAGTAAGATAATATGAGAAACCATAAAGCAGCTGTTAATTTCCTTCTCAAAGTGAGGAGGATTATGCACAGTGGTGAAAGCTGTTCTCTGGATCTCCAACCTAATTGTCTTGATTAACACACTGCACGGCCATCACAGGTGTAGCACATAATAGCTCTATAAGGTTTTCAGAGCCAGGCCAATTAAAATCTGTCATGACGCCAAGAACTAACAGTGTGTGCATCATAATGCCAAAAGTCAAAACGAGTTCTCTAAATAATAATTGCTTGCATTTCTAGGACAATTTATGGTTTTAAAGCACATTCACACTTCCTTTACCTCATTTTCTCCTTATGCAGAAGGCGATCAGTTTAGATAGGAAAACTGAAGTTCAAAGAGGTTCAATGACTTACTAGTTTAGAGCACCCTAATAATTGCACCAAACTGCTCATGATAAAAATAGTCGTTACAGCATTTCCTCCTGTCTGACAACAATGAACATTATCTATCAATTAACATTTACAAAATGCCATTATATTTATTTTCTTATTAGATCTTCCATAATAAAACTGTTCATCTGGTCATTATCCCATTTATAGACAGAAAAGCTCAAAACCTCATAATGTGATTGAAATCCTATATCTTGTTTTATAGTGGAGGAAGCTGTGGTTTTGGTGAATTGACATCACTAGCTCAAGGCATAGGGTCACCAAGTGGGAGAGCTAGGGTGTAAGAACTCAGACCTGCCAACTTTGATCTAGTGTTCTTTAAAACATTTTTGGTCTGTCGCTGTTTCTCTTTCTCAGCACATTTTAGAGTTGCAGGCAGATGAGGGCAGAGCAATTGACATTGTGCTGCAAAGACTCAAATCTTCTGTTGCCTCAGTGCCCAGCTTGAAGCAACTGAAGGATTTGGGTCAATGATTTATTTTTCCATCAAATTGGAAAAGGATAGTTTATATTCTAAACTTAACACAAATTTGACCCTTAATTTTTCAACTGCCTGATTTCTGTGGTGCTGACCACATGTGCTTCATAAAGATGCTCATGGGGGTTCACAGGCCACCCACCCAAGGAGCAGCAATGCACTTCAAATGCAATGGCTGTGAACAACCATGAAGTTCAAGGCTGTGTGTCTTAGCATGCAAGACAGGTTTAGAAGCAGACAGCTGCCTAAAGGGGAAATGAGCTCTCACCTTTTCCTTTTCTTGAAAATGGCATCTTTTTTGTATCACAATTGGGAAGAGTCCTAAACACGACGCTTGCCTTTAAGCTTCCTGTTAGTTTTCGTTTGCCAAAAATTAAAAAAAAAACTAACATACAAAGTTATGTGAAAAGGGGATTTGTGAATGCTACATTATTTTCCAGAGCCTCAGTCAGAGCCACAATTTCTTGCAATAAAATGTGGTGTTCTTTGTTGCTTAGAGATGAAGAGTGAGGAGGAGCCCCTTTTTGGTTCCTGTGATTTCTTTTAGGGTTGTCTGAGCCCTGAGTACAAATGATTGCCTGGCTCATGTCCCAGCCTTAACAGAGCACACAGGATGCTTCCCTGGTGACACATGTGAGGGTAGGGGCCATTTTACACTGCTCACTGTTGGAAAGGCACCACCCATGGTTCCTTCTGAAACTCTTTAGTCTCAGCCTGTGTGTCCTCACTGGAGGAGGAAAGAGAATGAATTCTGCGTTCCCTGTGGTGCACTGAAGCCTAAGGGCCAGGTTCCTTCAATCTAAAATGACAAAAATTACGATTTTCTTTAAGAGCAAATGACTTTCATTGCTTCCCCCAACACCCCAGTAATAGGAATTCAACTCAAGGGAATTTCCACTGAGCCTCGCCCAGCCCTTTCTATATTTGGTTTTGAAGCAGGGTCTCATCAAGTTATCCTTGAACTTGCGATCCTCCTGCCTCAGCCTCCCAAGTAGCTGGGATTATAGGCACATACAACTACATCTGTCAATAACTCCTTTGTTAACAAATTTTTTTTAACAAAAGAACCAAAATGGGGGGAGAGGTAAAAGAATAGCCTATATTTCCCATTTATTTTGGATTTTAAAATATTATAAAAAGGAAGGGCAGATATTTAATGCAAATACATATTTAGTAACTAGTGTGTGCATTCGTGTATAGTTAATTTTTTTGCCACTTTATAAAAAAAAGTGATTTCTAGGCATGGTATGAATAAATCTACACTTGGCTTAACTTAATGCAGTTGAATTGATTTCTGCCTGCTAACCTGTGATTCTCTCTCAGTGAGGAGGAATCAATAAGGTCAGTTGGGCCCACTTTTGCACGTCATTGGTCCTAGTTTTAATCTTGGTAATCCTGCCTGCAAACCACTCAGTATGGAGACAGATTGATTGGCAGCAATATTTGCTCAATGATTTTGTGACCATCATATTTGGAGCACATTTTAACTTACGACTTGGTATGCAAGTTCTTTCTCCTTTTGGCTTCATAGCTGAGTGCCTGTGCTTCCTTGTGCTGCAAAGAACCTACTGGAAGCAAGCGTGGGGAAAAATTAACTTGACTAGAAGGGGAACTAAAATGAGTTTTAAAAGGGAATTGGTGATTTAAAAAATTAAAGCACAGTAGAGACTTAGTGCTTGGGAAATTTGAATTGCGTTAGACTTGGAGGGCAAGGAATGGGTGACATTTTGTCCAGAAGTTTAAAAAAAAAAATACCATCAGTCATTGAACTAAAATTAATATCAATTCCTTCCCTTTAGGAAGCCACCTCACCTTTTCCTTTTCTTGAAAATGGCGTCTTTCTTGTGTTACAATTGGGAAAAGTCCTAAACATGATGCCTTCCTTTAAGCTTCCTGTTAGTTTTTGTTTGTATGTTAGTTTTTTAAATTTTTGGCAAAGTTATGTGAAAAGGGAATTTGTAAATGCTACATTATTTCCCAAATTCTTTCAGGTCAGCGTATATTGAAAACCCTATTTGAATGCACTGTTGGTCCTGAAAAGAAAAGGAATTCTTCCCCTACACACCCAGCCATTCATTTCCCACCAATTAATAATTCACACCAATCTTCAGACCAAAAGGGTGTTGTTAAAGATGAAGTGATTTCAGCAAAACACTTAGCACAGAACCTGATTCATGTTACTGTATTCATTTGTTAGGGCTCCCATGACAAAGTACCATGAACCAGGTGGCCTAAACAACAGAAATTTATTATCTCATAGTTCTGGAAGACAGAAGTCCAAGATCAGGGTGTTGGCAGGGTTGGTTACTGCTGAAGATTGAACAGAGAAATGGTTCCATGCCTCTCTCTAGCTTCTGGTGGTTTGGAGGCAATCTGTGGCATCCCTTGGCTTGTAGATGTATCAGCACTCTCTACTTTCATGTTCATGGTGGTATTCCTCCTTTGTGCATATCTGTCCTCATCCCAGTTTCTCCTTTTTATAAGGATACCAGTCATTTTGGATTAGGACCCACCCTAATGACCTTAGCTTAAATAATTATCTCTGCAATTACACTGTTTCCAAATTAGGTCCCATCTTGAAGTATTAGAGATTAGGATTTCACTATATAAGTTTTGGGAGGACACATTCAATTCATAATAATTGTCATTTGTTGGTTTTTGTTATTTAGCCTTTCATGATTTTCATCTCACTATAAATCCATTCTCTCTATACTGCACATTACTAATTTCCAAAGAAAAGGAATGAAGAAATTGGACTCTCATTGCATAGAATACATATCTTCAAGTAGGACTGGCTGAAAAATTGTTGTATATGTCCACAATATTCTGGCACTAATGGCCCATGTAAAGGGCACCAGGATGCTGGCCAGCCCAGTGCAGTGAGGCAACAGAGCTAGTCGCTAGTTACATTCAAAGCCGTCCAGGCTTTTGGCAGTCTCTGCAACCTGAAGATTCTGGTATCCTCCCTCACAGTGAGAAAGCAGGCAGCAGCCTGCCCAACCTTACCAGATGGCGTGGAGTCCCCCATGCCACTGGCATCATGCACATTTTAGATTTATTAAAAAGCCTCTGAAAAAAGAAATACCCTTTGGAGCAATAAAATACAAAATCCAACAATTTCCTGCAATATCACAGCAAAGTCCCCTCGGCTGTTGTTGAGATGGTTAGCCAGTAATTCTTTAAAACTGTTTTCTTCTGACACATACACAACATTTTCTTTTGTAAGAATGAGAAGGTTTGATTCCTCCAGAGCCCATTACATAGACAGATTGGCCCCTGAGATAATTACAAGAAGATAGTCTAATGGGTTCCATTAAGGAAATCCTATTACCTCCATGAAGAATCACCAGTGAGGTGTATACACAAGCATATTTCCACCACCAACCCACCCCCACCACCACCCTGCCAAAAAAAATTCTTACCTGGAAGCATAGAAACAGCATTCAGAGCATTCAGTCTACTTGTTTATGTTTGGAAACTAGGCTATCGATCTATCAAAATAGAATTGTTGACCCAGAATATTTTTTTGCTCTGTTTCCAAAAGAATTTAAGATAACATACAAGGGTGTATCAAATATGACATGATAGAATAAATTAAGTTAGGTGACCTAAAATCATGGATTCTCAGTACTGGAACCCAGCTTACCATTATAGGCAGGAGTGGCAACTCTAATAAATCAGACAGAGGGTGACCGAGTCCTCCTTGTTATGAGACAATCCTCTGGGCTGAGTATTGCTCGCCTACCTCCAGAAGGGCAGCCCTGCATGGCAGTTATTGCCCCTAGCTATTGACCCTAGCCTGTTCTCTAGATGGGTAAGAAAGGGGAAAATACCCCAGTATCCAAGAGGAAATATGCCATCTGCAGAAACCAATGAGGGGTTTCACCCTGCACTCCTAGAAAGGTGGAATCTGTGTAGACATACAACACTGTCTGTTCATCATTTACACAGGCTGCCTTCCCCTGCCTTCCATAGCTCCAACTAAGGATTATCAGCACATTTTTTAAATGTACAAACAAATGATTTTAGAAGGTGAAAAATCAGTTTCACTAAGTTACAGCACTGTGTTAAGCTCACCACTGTCCCCTGTTCTCTGAGCGTCTAAGACACAGGAACATTTAGAGAAGAACAATTGTTTGCTAGATTTGAACCTTCCTTATGAATGCACTTCCTCCTTACCAAGCAAGTGTTTTCCAAATCTCTGTAGTGTGCATAGGAATTCCTGGTGAGTTGTTAAAAGGCAGATTCATAGGTCCCTCTAAAGAGTCTGATTCAGAAGCGGGATGGAACCCAGGAATTTTCATTTTAAATGTGTTCCTTCGGTGAATGAGCTACTTGGTCTATGAAACATAATTTGAGAAATAACATTCCTTCCTATGAATGCCTTTCTTTTAGAACGCTAATTTTTGCATTATTATATTTCCATTGTTTTTCCAAAATGAAATACTTTTCCATGTTTGTCTCCATAAGACAAAACATGTTCATTGTGAAAGAAATCAGACAATATAAATAAAAATCACCAATTTTCCAGAATTAAAACAGAATCACCATAAATATTTAAGTCAGTAGCCATCAAAGATATTTTGTGTGTGATATGTATGTAATCTCATTTACAAAGATTGTTAACTCAGCAGACCCAAATTCATGGAGGAGAAAGGAAGTGACTCTCACAAGAGCTTTTTCTTCCAGAGAAGATAACTTCCCTTCCTTGAGTCTTATAATTCTAAGGACTCTTCATTTAGAAAGACCTCTTCCAATGGTGACTTGAGCTCCTTATTTTTCCTTAATACCTCTACTCTAAGCTCTGTTCAGAACACTCTTCTTTTTTATGTAGTTTTTTATTAGATCTTTATGGTTATAACATAGTAGTTGTGTTCATCCTGGAAGACTCAAATATGCATGGAAATTGATTTCGGTTCATGATCCCCCTTTTTTCCCTTTTCCCTCCCATCCTTCCTCCCCTTCCTCCATTCTCCTTCCTCTACTAGACTTCCTTTCATTCATCTATAATTTATATTTGATTAATTATTTATAATATTCTATCCCTCCCTCATCCTCTCCTTTATTTTACTCTAGTTTCTATATAGGAGAGAAAACATTCAACTTTTGAGTTTCTGAGTTTGACTTACTTCACTTAGCATGATATTCTCCATTTCCATCAACTTACCAGCAAATGCCATAATTTCCTTTTTTTTATGGCTGAGTAGAACTCCATTGTGTATATATACCACAATTTCTTAATCCATTTATCTATAGACAGGCATTATAATCCCATAATTTAGCTATTGTAAATTGTTCTGCTATAATAAACATTGGTGGTTGTACTGCTGTAGTATGCTGATTTTAGATTTTTTAGGGAAAATACCAAGGAGTGGGATAACTGGGTCATATGGTAGCACGCTCTTCTTTAAGGACTAGGCAGCTGTCAATCATCTCTAAGATTTTTCTCATCTTACCACCATAGAACTATTTTTTAAGTCACTTTTACATCACTTTCATTTGGAAAAACTTTATCACATCCCCATCTGCCATCTCATTTTTCCACCTTTGTGATGAATTGTCATTTAATGTTTCGGCTCTGAGAGGTCTTTTCCAGCCAGAGAGGGCGCCACAACTACACTTCCCCAGGATTCCATTTACTCAGTGCTTCATAATCACGAAGAACTTAGACCTTTTTGAGAATCTGATGAAAGTGATTATCCCCCACTCTTCAAAATGTTGCACCTATTCATACACAAAGTTTTTGGCATACAATTTCAGGATGTCCAGAGAATTTAGATGAAGGACACCCCCCCCCCCCGCCCAACTCCTGCAGTAATACATCCTCAGCAGAAAGTCTTTCCAAATCTACCCAAATTCCCACTGACATTGTTCACCAAAATAAGTCTTGAGCATCAATGATGCGGGAATACTATACTGGAATGCTGCGAATACAAAGAGAAATAAGATAGAAGCCCTCGTATTAAGGTTGTGGTAGAGGTAGATAGAAAAATAACCACAGAATGTGAGAAGTGCCATAGTAAAACACACAAGGGCTGCAGTAAAGTGTTATTGAAGTGTAATTCTGACTTCTTTTCTTAAGCCTTTGATGTCTTCTGTCATTCCTGAAGACTTTCAGCATGATCCTCAAGCTCACTTGTCAAGGGGAGACGTTCCTTCCCTTTGCCCAGCCCTGGCACCTCAAGCCCCCATCACTTTGAAGTCTCTGTTTGGTCCCCAAATACACTGTTGCGTGTGTCTTCTTGTGAGCTGTCCCCTCCGCCAGGTGTACCTCCTCCTTCCATCCTTTTCCTTTGGTCAGACTGACTGTCATTTGTCCTCTAATACTAGACTGGGACACTTTCTCCAAGGAACATCCCCTGATTAATCTCAATTGATGCACACATCCTGTATGTTACATAGTGCCCTGTCTGTATCCCTGTTTTGCTTCCCATCACACTATATTACAATTACTTCTTCATAGCCCATGTCCCTCACAAGACCATAGTATCCTCTGGGGCAGGGACCATCTTATTTATCATTGTAGTCATATCAACTAAGGACTTAACAGTTACTCAATGAATATTTGAATGAATTTACTGATTAATCAATAAAAAAGTCCTCAACCTAATTGGTTTTAAGGCTTTCTAGTATAAGCTAGAATGAAGAGCCCTTTTACTTCCATAGTCTCTGAGAGTTATGGGCTATAATTAGAACTTAACATCTGACCAAACACTCTTTTCACATAAGGAAACTGACTCTTGGTTACTTAGTACACAAAGAAACAAGGACAGAACTGAGGCTAATTACCTAAGAGATGTTTAACTGTCATTTGCTTAGCAATATGTAAAATATTTTGAGGAGTAAAGATGCATTTTTCTCTTTGAAGAACTCTTTGGAACACAAGAGAAATAAGATAGAAGCCCTCTTATTCCCTGTGTGAATCTAGGTGTATATAATTTAGTACTAAATAATGTAGTGTGGATGATGACTTTTAAAGGCATTTCCAACTCAAGCCTTTCTGTGATTCTGATTTTTATATAGACCTAACTATATTGAATACTCTATGGCATGCTTCCCAAATCAGAGTGAGGGTAATAATCATATGTTGATGATCTTTGCATCTCCATGGTCAAAGACCTGAGTATGTATCTAAAAACTCTTTGCTAAACCAAACACAGTTGTAGATACCAGTAAAGATAATATCCACATGAAGAGTTCTCCATCTATAATTCATTTGCTTGGGACAAAATGCCTATATGTTTAACAAGCATTGGGGAATCATGATGCATTGCCTTAGGGGCAATGGATGGCAGCCTTCAAGAAAGAATTGAAGCAGAGGATAAAAAAGGAATTAAAAGGGCATAAATAAGAGTGCTAGCTCTAAAGTCAGGCATGATTCAAATCCCAGCTCTTCTGCAGGCTTGCTAAATAACTTCCCATTCAGTCCGTAGATATTTCTTGAGTCATGCTCTTTGCAACACAATGTGCTAAGTGTTGAAAAGGTAAAAGTAAACAGTCCCTACAATCTTGGAGCCTCCCCATCACTGTCCTCAATTTCTTCAGTCATGATGTGGGGCCAGCAATGTGTTCTAAGAAGGCTGTTGGGAAGATGAAGTATGATATGCATGAAAATGTCCAATACAAGTTTTGGCATGAAGTAGACACTCAACAAATGCTATTAGAGGGCCTAGCTCATACAATCCGGTTAGGAAAAGTGGATGAATACAAAAACAAATGCAGCTGAAACTCACAGTTCACAGCTATTGAGTACTGGAAATGTAGCTAGTCCAAATTGAGATGTATATAAAGTACATGCCAGAATTACAAAGGCCTTGAAACTCGATTTTTAATATTCATTGCATGTCAAAATAATATTTTCAATAAGTCCACTTAAATAAGATATATTATTGTTCCTGTTTCTTTTTTTGAAAACAGTTACTACTAGAAAATTTAAAATTACATATGTGATTCCCATTACTTACTGACAGTGTGGGGCTAGAGAATACAAGGAAGTTATTGGTTCTAAAAATAACCAGCTGGAGATGCCAAAAGTGAAGCAGAAAGATGTATCATTCGGTAATGACTGAGCAGAGATGAAAACAAAACTGCAGTCCTGCTTTTGTACCCTCAGGGTGGTATTTATAATAAAGACCAGGTTGCACCAGAGCCAGAACATTCTACCTCACTCTGGTTCACAGGCCGCTAGTGAAATGTGCCTATGTACATCTCTGAGATAGGAGGTGATGCCCAGGGCCTGGGGGAAGCTGTGGTGGAGACATGTGCACTTCTCTTGATGGCTGCTGTAGCTCACTTCCTCCTTTGGAAGCAGCAAGAAGCAGAAAGGCTGCAGACCGGTGGAGTTTGAATGTCTGCATCATCGTTGCGTGATCTTAGGCAAGTTGCTTCATCTCTCTGAGCTGCCATTTAATTGTTCATAAAACAAAGGTGATAATAGTAACTATATCATTAAAATGTGGTAAGGATTAAAGGAGCTACAGCATATAGACTATGTGCCATAGGCAAGTGCTCAGTTGTTAGTTACTGTCACCATTGCGGTCTGTTTTATATAATGATATCCCCTCGGCTTTAGAACAATGAATGTCTGGCACATAACTGCTATTGAGTCAATATTTGTTGAATGAATGTACTAATTCTTCATCCTATCAAGCAATGACTGGTTTTTAAAATTCCTGCAATTCCAGTGTTATGGGGTAGGATCTTGTTTGTGTCCTGTATGCCATGTCTCCAAGTGGGGGGGTGTGTTCTGTAACAGTGGCCATGACTGCTGAGGATGGGCCATCTGATGACTAAGTTGTCTCTTGTTTTGACAAATGTCCCTTGGCATTGACTCCACCCTCAGACCATTCCATAGCCACTGAGCAGTGTCCGTGGTTGTCTGTTTCTGTAATCCTTCCCACTTTTCCATTTTACCTGTGATGCTTTTTTCCACCCAATTTAATAGTATAAAACCTGCTCTGATTTAGAATCTCTTTTGCAGCTAATCGAACCGTACCGCATTCTATTAGCTCTTCATATTTGCTCTAAGCCCAACTGAGGCAGCTGGGATTATTATGTAATAACTTGGGCTCATTTCTGGTCAGTATATACCATCCCGTTTCATTCTGCAAATCCCCTTAGGAGTCTGTCTCTGTTTGCATGGGGTGGGCAAAGGAGCTGGAAGGGTTGCGGTGGGGGGTTGGTGGGAGGGGACTATTTGCTAAGAGTTATTATCCCACACTTATCAGTATTAAACTGGATTTGACAACTCATAGCCTAGGATTGGAATGATCGAAATCCTTCTTCATTTGGCAGCCTGGTTTTACCCATTATTTATTGCAATACTCAATTTATTTTCGTCAGCACACTTGGAGAGTTGGCCTGAGGTGTCCTTAAAGCCTAGTGATTTATACAAATAATAAAAAGATGGGGGTTCCCAGCAATGGAATCCAAAGCAATTCTTTGGCTCCTTTCCAATTCATGTGGCTCAGTTCATCTCCCACACATTAACCCTTGGCCCCTTGCTGCTTCTCCTAGGACAGTTCATCCTCAGCTTCTTCAGGGCCCTGGGGAGAAATGTCACGGGCAGGGAGAGCATTGGGTGCTAAAAGCAGTGATCTAATTCCAAAAATGGATCTGAGGTCTTTATATGGAAGTTGCCATGCAGGCCCTTTGCATAAATTGTAGGATTTCAGTTGTCATACCAGCCCTTTGAGGTCAACATTGAATTTATCTCATTTGACAGCTGAGGAAACTGAGCCATGCTGCATCTCAGTCTCACGAGGACAGGTAGAACAGGGGACATCTGGAATATGGCCAGGATAAGGAGAACATTTGGTAGCAAAAGTGTAATGTAGCAGTTCAGAACTTGAGCTTTGCAAACAAACATGGTAGCAAATTCCAGGTCTTTAACCTATCAGGACTATAAGCAAGTAGCCTGTCTGTGCCTCAGTTTCCTCATCTGTGAAGTGGGAATAATAAAGAACATAGGTAATTGTGAAGACTGAACAAGATATTATACTTAACGTTTCTCCATCTGTGGAAACCAATAATAATAGTGCCTAACTCATTTTGCCTTTACAGCTTTATAAAGCACTTAAAATTATGCCTGGAGGGGTTGGGATTGTAGGGAGCCTGCATAGCATGCACGAGACCCTGGGTTCAATGCCAGCATCCAAACAACGAAAGACCAGTGCCTGAAAATGCTCAGTAAAGGTTAGCTGTTTTTATCAGGGCTCCGACTACTGCTGTCACTACTGCTACAGTAGTGACACTACTTTATCACCACCACCACTATGACCTCTATTATTGGTGTCATAATTTATTCTACAATTCAAAACAGAGGATTGGTAGTATCCAACCAGTATTTTGTGAAAACTTCGCGGTCAGGTCCTAGCAAAGGGAACTTGCCCATGATGGTAATTACAGCATACACTACTGAAGAAATGACCTGGGATGTTCCATGTCTACTTTCCCTACCCTAAATCTGCCTCTAACCTCCTCAGATCACATGGGAAGGCTATGCTTTCCCAAGAGAGGCTGGTCTAAAGCTCCAGTCGAATCTTAGAAAAAACAGCCCTAATATGGGATTTCAGTGTTCTATCTTACCTCCCTAATCTCAAGCCTTAGTATATTTTTATTAGGCCACATATTTCTTGCTGAAAGCCAAATGTTTATGGGTAGCTCTTATTTATTTAGAATTAATTCTCAATTCATTTATTTAGAATTAGAGATTTATTTAAAATATGGATCAAGGGTAGCTTTATTGGGGGCATCTTCTATTTTGAAACTAGAAAGAAGGCCTCCCTATGAATTCTGTATCTTGCAAAGTATTTCTGTTGATACTGACCTCAAGTAACCTTTAGCAATTCCAGAAATGCCTCCCCCCGCCCCCGCCCTTGGTACTGAGAATCGAACCCAGAGGTACTTTATTATTGAGCTACATCCCCAGCCCTTTTTATTGTTTATATCGTGACAAGGTCTCCCTAAGTTGCCCAGGTTGGACTCAAATTTGTGATCCTCGTGCCTCCTGAGTCACTGTGATTACAGGTGTATGCTGCCTGTCTTGGCTGCCATTCTTTTTTGACTACCCAACTCTATGCTTTTGAAATTCTGTAAATGGTACTCATGTTCCCACAGAACTTGCACTGAGTGTGCTACTTGACAGAGTTGAATATGTGGCACTAGATGGCTAGAATAGCACCTTCACTGATTGCCATGTGTAAAGGAACTGACACTAAGAGTTCACAGTGGTCCAGAAGTTGACATATAATCCAAATTTTCACCCATATTCTTTATCTAGAACCAAGAGTACTGTTGAATACTTAAAAAGTAATTTTACAAGCCAGGCACTGTGGCTCACGCCTGTAATCCCAGTGGTTTGGGAGGCTGAGACAGGAGAATCTCAAGTTCAAAGCCAGTCTCAACAACTTAGCCAGGCTCTAAGCAACTCAGCAAGACCCTATCTCTAAGCTGGGCACAGTAGTGCACCCCTGTAATTCCAGCACTTTGGGAAGCAGAGACAGGAGAATCACGAGTTCAAAGCCAGCCTCAGCAATGGCGAGGTGCTAAGCAACTCAGACCCTTTGTCTACATAAAATGCAAAATAGGGCTGGGGATGTGGCTCGGTGGTCGAGTGCCCCTGAGTTCAATCCCCAGTACCAAAAAAACAAAAAACTCCTGTCTCTAAATAAAATATAAAAAGTGGCTAGGGACATGGCTCAGTGGTTAAGCACCTCTGAGTTCAATCCCTGGTACCAGAAAATAATAATTTTACAAGTGTCTGTTAATAATTTATATGCAATGAATGGCATTGTTTTCAACACAACTTTCCTTTGCTGAACCAGTGATAGCAGAAGATAGATTTTAGAACCCGTCTATTTCATTAACTGAGTGCTCTTGAGCGAATGATTTAACCTCTCTGTGCCTAGTAGACTGCCCCCAAAGTAGACTGTGTATAAAGCAGAGAAGTGTAAAATCTCATAGTACTGTTTACAGATTGAATGAGAAAAGCATTTACAGTTTGTAGCCTGGTCCCTGAACCGAAGTGTTTAAACAAGTGTTAGCCATGAGTCTTTCCTCTTTTACTGGTTTACACAGTCCTAAATTTCTTGCATTAGGTCAACTTTATTGGTGTTGTATTTGTTGGTGATTATAGAGTGATACTAATGATCTTAGCACTATTACTGTTCAGGGTCATGATGATAAATTTTTACCTTTATTGCTTTATGAAATCTTTTGTACTTTTTATTATATGTCTATAAGGTCATCTTTTATTTTTTATTTCAATGCCATAGTCACTGAAAACTTCAGCTCATGCCTTTGTATTTCTGCCTGTCCTCCCTTTCCATCAGCATCAGGTGGTTTTCTCTTGTTCAGTGGGGAAACAAGAGTTTCCATGTGTTCTGGAGCTGCAAACTGGAAGCACCAGACATAATATTATCAGTCAGCAATGTTGCAGCACAGGCATTAAGGAGGACGTCCCCATGATTTTTTTGAGTGTATGTTTGTTAGAAATCCTTTCTTCTCATGTGAAATTCTGACTCTCATATTTGGTCTATGCTGAGCAGCTCGCCTTTGACCTCCCACCCTCTCAGAGAAAGCAGACTAAATGAAGGATGATTTCATTTGACTCTTTTTCTCTCAGGGTAATGAATGAGTCAGCACCAGGGACTCTGCCAGGAGGCCTGAGTCATAAATATCCCTGCAATCCATCCAACATCTCCACCAAAGATTGTTTTCAAACAGTAAATGGGAAAAGAGTCCTTGGCCCTTACCTTAATCATCCAGTCACTGGAAGATATTTATGGTTCTAACTTGGGGATGAAAAAGAAAAGTTATAGCTGACAATATAGATAGATAAATTAGTTCGACTGCACTGTGAGATGATTAAGTTCTCACAGAGGAAAGACAAACATTTCAGGGGACAGACCCACTCACCCCCCAAATTCTCGTCAACTGTGTCACATTGCTTTCTTTTCTTTTTAACCTTTAGTCAGGACTTGCCAGATGCCAGGCAATGAGCCAACTCAAATGCATTCTCTCATTTCATCCTCACCTACCCTATGAAAAGAGGGGAGGTTGGCCTCACTGTTTGACAGAGGAGTGAGCTGAGAGGGAGGGTGACTGACTCACCCAAAATCTTGCTGTCAATAGGGGGCAGTCTGGGTTTGGGCCCTCAGACCCATCTGTCTTCAAACCCAAGCACTGAATTACTCGGTTAAATGCTGTGGAAAGTAAAGGGAAATGAAGAGGAAGGGGAAAATAGAAATGCGAGTTGACCTGTCTGATACACAAGGTACTACTGATTTATTTATAGATATAGTACAGTGCAGTTAAGATTTCTGGCCAAATCATTGTACTATTTTGTCCACAACTATAAACAGAAAGCAAGAGAAGCCAGCAAGAAAAAAGTCCCAGCAGCAAGCTGCATTCCTGAGGCTGCACAAAACATCAGGTCCCAGACAGTCTCACTGATTTTGTAGACAATTTAAATGCCGGTAACTGGCAATAATTGCCTATGCCTGAAACATCTCCATTCTTGTTTTTATCCATTCTAGCTTACTTGGAGCACCTCTGCTATCAGGGATGTCTTCATGATGTGCATGATATTTTATTTATGAGAAGATTAACAAAATATGATTGTCGGATTAGCTAATAGCAAGGAGATTGGAAAGGGAGCCAGCTGGTGGGCTACGCACATCCATCCACAGGGTATGCTCCACTCCAAGCCTGCACCCCATGGGTGCCTGGAGCATCCCCTCCCCTCTCATTCGAAAGCCTCAAAGATGTTTCCTATGAAAATGCAGAGACTATGATAGTTACTATTCTGGTCAGACTCCCAGTGGTCTTCTGGGTGCCCTGAGCACCCCACTTTTTAATGATAAAGGTAATCTTTCCAAGTGTTGGAGCATTATTCTAATGTGATGGGCAGGAAAGCAGAGTGTTAGCCAGCAGGCTCTGGAGTCCACAGGGGACAGTTAGTTCTGGGCCCCACATATGTAAAGAACATAATCACTGAGACCATTGTCTTTTGGGGGGACGAGGGGAGCTAGGGGAATTGAACTCAGGGGCACTCGACCACTGAGCCACATCCCCAGCCCTATTTTGTGTTTTATGTAGACACAGGGTCTCACTGAGTTGCTTAGCACCTCGCCATTGCTGAGGCTGGCTTTGAACTCACGATTCTCCTATCTCAGCCTCCCAAAGTGCTGGGATTATGGGCATGTACCACCACGCCAAGCTGAGACCATTCTCTTCTCTGAGAGAAAAATAACTAAATGAACACACCTATTTCATATTTTTGCTACTTCATAAGGAATTGTTTCTTTTATTACTAAATACGGGGAAAGGATTTCATTTTAAAGGGTTCTACTTATAAAAAGTCACCTAGTATAATGGATTATCCTGGAGGTGAGACCTCTTTTGTTCCCCTTCCTAATTCTGAGTTCTAACAGATAGCACTCAGGAAATCCATGTCTCTCTCTTTTTGTTTGGGAATTATGGATCTTAAAAAAAAAAGTTATTTTGTGATATTTAAAATTATAAATGCTTATTGCAGGAAACCAAGAATAGAATAATGTCAAGGAAGCAAAAGTAAAATTAAAAACTTCATCCAGGCACAGAAAGATAAATACTGCATGATCTCACTTATATGTAGAATCTAAAAAAGTCAAAGTAAAAAATAGAGTTAAATGATGGTTACTGGGGGAAGAGGAGGATGGGAAGATGTTATTCAGAGTACAGAGTTTTAGTGAGACAGGAGGAATAAGTTTTAGGGATCTATTGCACTGAGGGGTGGATTCTAGTTATTATATATTTCAAAATTGCTTTTAAAAAGTAGCTTTTAAACGAGCTTACCAGAAGAAATGAGCTGATGTATATATTAATTAGCTTAATTTAATTATTCTACAATCTGAACACATATGGAAGCATCTCACTGTATCCCATAAATATATATAAACATTGTTAACAAAATAAAATTTTAAAATGAGCCAAAAATACCCACCCTTTGATCCTGCCCTTTAAATCTTTTTTTGAATTTTATTTATTCTAATTAGGTATACATGGCAACAGAATGCATTTTGATTCATTGTACACAGATGGAGCACAACTTTTCATTTCTCTGGTTGTACATGATGTAGAGTCACACCATATGTGCAGTCATACATGTACCTAGGGCAATGATGTCCATCTCATTCCACGATCTTTCCTGCCCCTCTGTCCCCACCCCTCCCCTTTGCCCAAAGTTCCTCCATTCTTCCCATGCCCCCTTCCCCATTATGGATCAACATCCACTTATCAGAGAGAACATTCGGCCTTTGGTTTTGGGGGATTGGCTTATTTCGCTTAGCATGATGTTCTCCAAGTCCATCCATTTACTTTCAGATGCCATAATTTTATTCTCTTTTCATGCTGAGTAATATTCCATTGTATATATATATATACCACAGTTTCTTTATCCATTCATCTATTGAAGAGCATCTAGATTGGTTCCACAGTTTAACTATTGTGAATTGAACTGATCTAAACATTGAGCTGCATCACTGTACTATGCTGGTTTTAAGTCCTTTGGGTATAGACTGAGGAGTGGGATAGCTGGGTCAAATGTGGTTCCATTCCAAGTTTTCTAAGGAATCTCCATACTGCTTTCCAGATTGGTTGTATCAATTTGCAGTCCAACCAGCAATGTATGAGTGTGCCTTTTCCCCCACATCCTCGCTTATTGTTGTTTGTATTTTTGGTAACTGCCATTCTGACTGGCAGGAGATGAAATCTTAGAGTAGTTTTGATTTGCATTTCTCCAATTGCTAGAGATGTTGAACAGTTTCCACACTGTCGCTCCCTGCCCTTTAAATCTTAATACACTACCTCCCTGTGCTTTTCCTTAAAAGTGGGTATGGTAGCGAGGCACAGTGGTACTTACCTGTAATCCCAGCAACTCGGGAGGCTGAAGCAGGAGGATCAGAAGTTTGAGGCCAGCCTCAGAAACTTCATGAGTAATATGTCTCAAAATAAAAACTAAAAAGGACTGGGGATGTGACTTAGTGGTAAAGTGCCTCTGAGTTCAATCCACAGTACCCACTGCCCTCAAATGTGTATGTTTAACACTGCTAAGTGGATCCACTCTCTTTGGAAGGAAGAAAAGTATCTGCGAGCTAATATGCTTCAGCCTGTTCTTTCCACTGCCTTCTGTAGAATGAAATAGTGCACAGTCGATTAGTTTTGTTTCCTGCAAGATGGTTTAGAAAGTGGAGTTCCAAAAGAACCCCATTGTAGAGCCTCCTGAGAAGCCTGGAGATGCCACCTGTGCTTGATGAAGGGCAGCACTCAGCAGTCCTCCAGTTATCCCTTCTCAGGGAAGTCCTGCCATCATGCACACCCTAGTCAGAAGCACATGTTCGCTTAGCATTTCCACAGCCGCAGGAAGGGCTTTCCTGTTGAAATCTAGAATTTTAAGCAGCCCTCTCTGTATCCTGATGATTGCCCTGTGGCATTTCTATACATGATGGAGTCTGGGTAATTTACACAGCAAAGGAGGCTATGGGAAATGAGCAGTTAAGACACTGGCTCAAGGACCAGACAGTGTGGGTGTGAATCTTAGCTGCACCACTGTCTGTAGGATGCTAGGCAACTGGTCGAAGTCTCGATTTCTTTATATGTTAACGAAAAACAATAGTACCAGCACGTAGATTTGCTATAAGGATCAAATAAATTCATGCATACAGGGTGCTCAGAAGAGTGACTAGCAGGTCATTTAACACAGATTGCTGTCACTCTTAATAATCAGGGGAGTCTTGTTTGAATTCAGCCACGCCCCCCCCCCACATGGCCCCAAAGAGTCCCTCCTATACTATGAACCTCTCACCCTCAGTTCCATGTCCCCAGCAGCACCTGGGAAGTCATTCCTCATTTGGTGTTGATGCTAAATCCTTACTGGTCGGCTTGAATTGACTAAAATCCTAGTTTTCTTCCCAGTTACTTGGTGCCTGGGGATGGCTCCACCCCAAGCTGTATGGGTGAGAAAGTTTTGTGGCAAAGGAGCCTTCACTACTTCACTAGTACCTGCCCTTTGCTCCTCCTCCTCCCCCACCCAGATTCTTCCCTTTAACCCCTTATGGCCTTCAAGACAGGGAAGAGCAGCGCTCAGGGCAGGGAGACCATCTTGGCTATTGTTAAGATGTGTTTCTAATTCACATAAGTTTTCAACTCCAGCCAACCTATGAGCCCACTGATGATTTATTTACAAAGGAGATTCCAATGCCTCCAAGTTCCTCTCCTAGTTTTTTTGTTACAATTCTCAGTCCCTGCTATTGTGCTGGGCTAAGCACAAGGGTACATCAGTGACCAGCACAGACACAGGCCCTGCCCTTTAGAATCTAGTGTGGGAGCTGAACAAGTGGTCGGTAAGCATTGGAGCAATAGATTCTATTTCAGAAAATTCAGGGTGGTGTGCAAGTCTTAAGAGAGTCCCTGGCTGTTTTGACAAGAAGCCCAATTATTTAGATTTCAGAGAAAGCAAAAATACTAATAGAATATAAAGCAAGTAGGATATGGCAGGTTTGAAGATTTCCTTGTTCTATACAATCTCTATTTTCTGTACTGAGAAGAGTATGGGACATTAAGAATTGGAGTATTTCTTCTAACTCTGTTTTATGGTCCACTTTGTATCACCTTCAACATACGGAGGAATTTCCTCCTAAGACAAGTCTTTCCAGCATTGAGATGCATACACGCATATCCTGGCTTCCAGACACCTGCATCCATTTCCCTGTAGTGGTTAATTTTTTTTCCCCTGAAATGGTTTCTCCCCTTTTCTGATTGTGTAGGGGCAGAAAGATGCAGTTTTTTCATGGTGTGTTTTTACTTTCTATTTTCCTGATAAAACTGTATCGCTGCAGATGAATTCAAATCTAATCTTCAATATATTTAGCATGAAAGCAATAAGAAGCATTAATTCACTCCAGAAAGAGTGAAATGCAGTTGGGTACTCAAAGGAAGAATCACCATGGAAACTGTTTTCTTAAGATTCTGTACTCTTCAGGCTCCAGGCATGACTAAGTGAAGAAAGGAGGGCAAACGGAAAAGAAACATCTTGCCCTTTCCGTTGTCACTAAAAATGCTGCAGAGGAATCACTATGAATTATTGATTGTACGAATAGAGTGTATATGAATTAGAATTATTAAACTGTTGTCTTGTAAGTAAGTGTGTAGGAACACACTGAGAACTTGTTCCTCGGCGTCCTCCTTTCCTAACTGTCAAAATCCTGTTGTGCAATCAAAGAGCTATCCTAAGGTCACCAGTTTGAAGGCAAGCACCAGGAATGACGATGATTAAAGAATTATGTGAGCAAGAACTAGACTAGCATGCCTTTGCAACTCCGGGATACACTTGCCTTTGTGTACCATTTCAAGATGATTATGGTGTCGGAATTTTTTCAAAGATATTAAATATGTAAAGATCAGAGGCCAGCTTTTGCCTTTGGGACTGTGTTAATGCAATGTGATGGAATTTCCCCAAGGAATTCCCTATGGATTAAATTCTCTCTGTTTGTATGCACATGGATCTAGCTCACGATGAGTTCACTCTTCTTGCTTTTTACATTTTTACCTTCTAATTCATCTTTATTTAATAGCTCTGATAATAATTTCTAACATGTGTTAAGTGTTTCCCATGAGCCAATGACCCTACTGGGTCATTTGCATGATAATATCAAGAGTATGGGCTTTTATTTGGGTATGATTATGTTTTGTTTAGCAAAATGACTCACTCAATAAATGTTAACTGATTTATCTTCTTATGTAATTCTCATGACAGCCCTATGAGAAAGTGCCCATTTTACAGATGAGAAAACTGAGTTTGGGTGATGGCAGTTCATTGCACTGGGTCATGAAAGCCAGTAAGTTGCAAAACCTGGTTTGAAACCTTATATAAGTTCTAAGTCCATAGTCTTAACCCCATTAAGTATTCATTCTAAGCCAGGCATGGTAACACATGCCAGTAATCCCAGAGGCTTGGGAGGCTGAGGCAGGAGGATTGCAAGCTCAAAGCCAGCCTCATCAATTTAGCAAGGCCTTAAGCAACTGAGCAAGACCCTGTTTCTAAATAAGACATTTTTAAAAGGACTGGGGATGTGACTCAATGGTTAAGTACCCTTGGGTTCAATTCCTGGTACGGAGGTAGGGGTATTCATTCTAGAAGACAAAGATAGCCTGTCTTTGAAATCTCTGCAAGCTCACAGCCCAAGGGACTGGGCATCAGTAGGGCCCTCAGTACATTCACAACAAATATGTATTGGGAACCTACCACTGTGCTAGGTACTTTGCTAAACATAATGATAAAAAACAAAATAAAATCCCTGCCTTCATGGAGCTTACTGTCTTCAGGAAAACTTGGCATGGATATATGAACCAGACAAAAATAGTCAAAGGTTCAGAGAAAAGAGATTGAGATGTGTGGATTTGCTGAGATTGAAGATGATTTGTCTTGGGTCCTGCAAGGGAGGAAGGAACTTCTGGGAGGTGAGCAGAAGAGAAACATGTATAGAAGGACTTAACACAGAATGATTTTAAGCACAGAGGTGAGAATAAGATCAGGGAGTGTGTTTCAGAAAAGTGAATTTGAACAGGTAGGTTGATAATTGGGCCAGTTCGTGAACAGCCTTGAACATGGGGTCAGGGAGGTCTGAATTCAATGCTGTCAACACAAGCAAGCTTTCAAAGGATTGACTCCTTTATACCAAGACAGTAACCACTCACAGTGAAGAGTGTTGCTCTCTGCTGTTCTCCTCAGTGCTTCTCACAGCTGTATACACCTCCTCACCATTCCCCAAATCAAGGTACAGGACACTTCTACGACTCCATGAAGTTTCTCATGCCCCCTCTTACTTCTTCCTTCCCCCAGAGATTACCACTATCCTGATTCCTATGCAAGTGTTCAAAGGGTGGTAATAAAAAGGGACCTGACATGATGAGAGTTTAAAAGCAAGTTCATGACTTCCGGGATGTAACACAAAGTACAGAGCTGGGAGATTTCACACAGGAAGTCCAGCCAAGAGGGTGCTCTAAGGTTGACTGTCCCTCCCTCTGTGTATTTAATCAACTCCCCATTGGGTGCCTAACATGTACCACACTTGTTCACTGGGGATGCAGTGTAGCCAACATATATTATCTCAAAGAAAACACCAACAGTTACTTTCCAGTGAAACAGGGAATTGAAGTTTCACCTAAAATGGGTGCCCAACCCAGAATAGGGAAGTCAAGGGAAGCTTCCTAGAGGAAGAGATTCCAGCTCGAGGATGGAGGATGGATAGGGGTCAGCCAGACCAAGGGGGAGCTCAGCTAAGGGTGGCTCCAGGCAGAGAGGGAGCAGGTAGAAAGGTCCGGAGAACAAAGAAGACTAGTCTGTGTAAAGGCAGTAGCAAGAGAAAGTGGAAGGAAATAGATGTTTCCAACAAAAGAAATGGCTAGGCATAAAAAATTCTATCGCCACAAGAACCATGTCAAAACACATTTCTTCAACACCAGCATCTGACTGTGGCAACCTGATTGTGAAACAGTCTGCATTCATTGTTCAGAAATTTTCAGATGTTCAGTGTTACAGGCTTTTTATTGTAGTTTATAATTATGGGCAGCCACCTGGTTGTCGGTCATTTCTCTTTGAACTTGAGCCAGAAAAACCAGTCAGGCAATGAAATTTCCAACAGCTTTGACCTACCTCTTGTGGATGAGCTGCTTTCTTATTCTCTGTACATTCTTTAGTTCCTCTTTTTCTGGAGTGGATTAGGCCATACAAAGTGGCCAGGCCACCCGCTCTTCTGACTTGCCCAACCAGACCTAGTGCAGCTTTGACAAAGCTGTTGAGCTCTCAACATCCTTTTTCTCTCATCTAGCAGCAGGTAACTCCATAAGCAGAAAGTGGTCTTTGTAGCCATGCAGATCTGAGTTAAGCCCTAACCCTGTTGCAAGCTCTCCTTGTGACTTCAACAGGTTAGTTAATATTTCTGAACTTTAGCTTCCTTGTCTAGGAATAATAGGGCTCACTGTGTAATGTGAATATAAATTTTAAAATAATGTGGTAAAACCCCTAGGATAGTATCTGATACCTGGTAGTCTTTAGTAAATAGTATCTGGAGGGTGGTAGCCAAGTGGTTAAGAACAAAGGCTCTCAAGTTAGAAGGCAGGCTCTGCCAGAAGCTGGCTTGGAGAACTATGGGCAAATCACATAAGCTCCTAGAGCCTCAGTACTCTCCTCTGTAAAATGGGGGTAATAATACTGACATCTACCTTATGGTTTTATTGTGAGGGTCAAATGAGTTAATATATGGAAGGTGCTTCATGGAGAGCCTGTGTGTGTACATGCATCTTTCCATCCTTTATTAATAGTGCTGAGATTAACTTTAATTATAATTTTTTTTTATCTTACCCAGTCATGTCTGTGGGAACAGAAGAGCAGTACCTGCCCATCCTGCAGGGTTGTTGCCGAGAGCAGCTAATGAAGATGTGTGCGTGGCTCAGTGCCAGGCACACAGTGGGCCCCCAATAAATGTTTGTTGAATGAACGAGAGCAAAGTGCTGCTTTCTAAATGTTTTCTGTAAATGTTTCATCTTAATGATCAGTGGGAGCTTCCATACGAAAGCAAGTGCCAAAAAAGTTCACAGGGTGGCAGCCCGGGTGTGGGCCTGGTGGATTCTGATTATGTTGAACAAAATAGATTCAGATCAGTCTATTTTGTGCCACTGAAACTGTGCCAAAGAGCAGCAAAATGTGATTTCACGTTGGAGGAGTGCCAGGATCCAGATTTGCAAATCAAAGCGAACCCTACCTATTTCTAACACCCCTTTTCTCCCCACCCCATATTCGGTGTGTTGTTTTTTTTTTCACCTCTGAAAGAGCTGCTGGATATTTCACAAAATCAGGCCCCAGATGTGTGAAAGACTTTTACAGACAAGGTAATCAATCCATTTGGTGGCCAGATGCTGTCTGAAAATGTTCTGCTACAGCACTGAGAGTTTCTAAATTCATTAGAAACATAAATTAATTAAATCTAATCAACAGTGGGTGATGCAGAAGATTAAACAGTGAAAAACAAATACATTTCCAACCGTGTTGTATTTGAGGTGGAGAAAAGCAGCTCCACTTCAGAGGTGAAAGTCAAATTAACCCTTCATGTGATTTCTCAGAAACCTTTGTCTAATCAGAAGCTCCAAGAAGGCTATGGTTTTTTTCCCCAGTGAAGGCTGCCCTAGTGGGTTCCCTTGACTTTTCAAGAAAGAGTGTTTCTCTAAGAAATGTTCTAGAGTGGCCTTATGTTTCTTATGCATTAACAGTGGTGAAAATCTCCATTATACCTCTATCATGCAGGGCCTTTGGAGACAAGGATCTACAATGCATTGTGAACTATGCATAAAGCAATATTTCTCAGTAGCATTGTGTAGTCTGATGAACTTGGAAACAGTGAAGTATTCTACTTAATGTTAAAGTAAGTTGCCTGAGTTCAGGGATATTGCCTGTCAATACTGAATCCCTAATACCCAGAACTGTGCCTGACCCAAAGTAGGTGTTTAATAAACATGTTAAATGTATGAACTGTGGATTTTTCTTACAGGACTTTTGAATCTGCAGTTTGCCCAGATGTGCCCTCCATATGAGGGATAATGCATGAGCTATTTCCCAGAAGTGTTTGACATTTTTCTCCCAAGGGCCCGCATCTCAAGAGACTCATAATCTACAAGGTGTATCTTAGCTCAGCTCCAAAGCACTGTTTTGAAGCACCCCTATCCTTTGTCCCATATCTTCTACCCTCACTCTGCCCTCAGTGAAACTGAAGAAGACTCAGAGTGAGTTAATGGTGGGTTTCTGTGGTCAACTTGTGGGTAACATGCTATTCTCCAGGATGTGCTCAACTCAGTGAGAGGCTAGCCTTCGACTGTGGAATTAGCTCTTCCCTCATCCTGCACTTCTGTTTGCCAGTGCAGAAAAAAGGCCCGCGTGCATGTGGCCTTGTAGTGAGACCAATGTACAGGGAGTACCAGCAGCTGCTGACTTGGATGTCTACCGAGGCCAAAACCATAAAAGATGCATACAGAGAGTTAAGGGGGAAACCCAAGCTGGGGTGGGGAGTTGTGCTGGGGAATGGTAGGAGATGCAGGAAATTCAAGACCTGGTACATTTTTATAGGGGCCAGCTGCTGCTTCCCAGCTGGATCCAGGAATGGCCATGTAGGAATGATAGCCCAATAATGCCAATCTTTTATTTTTCTAAAGAAACTGAAAATCTGGATTTTTTAAAGAAACTTTATAATTTTTAAGTGTTGGCAGTTCATTCAAAAATTGGAAAACTTTTTGTGAGCTAACATTGCAGTGTTGATAAATAAAACAAGCCCAAATAAAACGACTCTGCTGATGAGATGACTTACCTACTCCAGTCAGACTGCTTGGTCCCATTGTGTGGATCTGAGGAGTCTTTCTGTGATCCAGAGGAATAATTCATTGAAAGAAAGAAATAAGAACCAATTGTCCTAGTTATTAAGGATCTACAATGCGTCAAGCACCATGCTAAGCTCCTGCTCTCATCTCCTTCAATCCTCCTAATTCCTTTCCAAAGTGAAACCAGTATTATCCTTGTTTTATAGCTAGAGAAACTGAGATTCAGAGAACTCAAGTGACTTGCCCAAAAGCATGTTACTTGTAAATGTCAGAGCTGATGTATCTTTCTGAATTGAATCATCCTGTTAACATCCACATTATTACTTCTAGGTAAAGTGGTTTTTAACATGTAGTCCTTCTGTGTGTTAGGCACCCCTCCTGCAGAAATTCATTCATGTCATCCTTGGTATATCATCATGCCCACTTTACATATTAGGTAAGTGGGAGGAGTGAGGTTCATATACCCAAGATTAGCCAGGTAGTAAATGTTGAAGCTCTAACTTAAACTGGAAGTAGGAGCTGCTATTGATCACCTCTTAGAATATTTCTCAAGACCAAGTCCTAGGTTAGGTGCATAGAAGATGCTCAGTAAATAGTTTTCATGTAGCAGCAAACCTCTTTTTTGGCTGTGTATTGGCTTAGGCTGCTGAGCCTAAAGGTGTGGTGAATGCCCCTGGGTAGCTGCAGTTTCAGCCGTTGTTCTGTGAGGCTCGCTAGCAACTGTCACTCCGGCAGCCCTCATGTGTCACTTTGCTAACACCAGGCATGCACAGCAAAGATGGACAGGCCCTCGAAGCTGGTTTAGCCACTAATGAACTGTCTAATCCAGAAATCCCTTCTCAGCAACCCAACAATCCAACTCAAACTGTGTGTGTGGCTGAAATAGTTCACTGGGTCAGACTCCTTAGCATGGAAGGATCTTCCCACTCATTCTCTGGTGTTCCAACGCCTTTCTTCCTGAAAGTTGAAAGGATAGAGACTGTTTTAGACAAGGGCTAGAATTTAGTATCAGAAGGGTGTGTGTACATGTAGAATATGTGTGTTTTCATGGGTAAGATTAGCTAAGAATAGATCTTAGTAAAGAGAATGGGGCAAATGTATTTATTTTGTAAATTTTCATTGTCCCATAAATCTGCTACACCTAGTTTGTGTAAGAAAATATTAGAGGACATAAACCCAAGTGATCAGGCAACAACTATTAATGTTCTAAGAATACATACTTTCATTGAACATTGATTATGCATTTCCTAAGTGTTATATATTGGGCTAGGGGCCAGGAACACCATGGCAAAACATCAGCTATGATTGCCTGCCCTGGTTAATACAGTCTTACTAGGGAGACAGACAGGAACAATAAATACCCAAACAAATATAAAATTATATCCCAGTGGGTACTTTAAAGAGAAAGAGTAGGCCAGGCATAGTGGTACATGCCTATAACCCCAGCAACTCAAAAAGCTAAAGCAGGAAGATCACAAGTTAGAAGCCAACCTAGGCAACTAAGTGAAACCCTGTCTCAAAATAAAATTAAGATAGTTGGGGATGTAGCTCAGTGGTAATCCACTCCTGGGTTCAATCCCCAGTACCAAAAAATAAGGGAAAGTATAGGGTACTATAAAGAGCAATGTAGACCTTGAAATGTGCTTGTAAGAAAGGACTCTCTTGGGAGGTGGTGTTTAAACTGCAGTTTCTAAAAATGAAGAGATAGTAGCCAAGGAAAAGAAGAAGGGGTGTAGTTCAGGCAGCAAAAGAGCAGCACGTTTGAAGACCCCAAAAGTGAGGGAAAGCAGGATATTTACAAGATCCTGAAAACAGAAGTGGGGCTTGAATATAGTGAAGAAGAGGGGCCAAGGGACAGTTTCACATGAGGTCTGAGAGGTAGGACAAGGCCATCTTGCTCAGTTTCCTCAGTGGTAAAGTACCAAAAGGTTGTATTACCAGAAAGTTTCCTCAGGATGGTTTCTGATACATATGATTGATTTAAGTTCAGTTGAAGAAATAAATGTATTTAAGATGATGGCTAGTGTTGAATCTGCATCTTTAGTGTTCAATCTTTTGATTCCTTCTCTTGTGTGATAAAATGTTGACAGCTTCTTTCCAAAAATTTTCAGAAAATAATGTATCATAGTCAAGGCTAAGAATTAGCTCTGGTGCATCTTAGGAAAAAAAATATTGCTGCTGCATTTAATAGTTATTGGGATTGTAAAGCCCTAAGCTTTTCCATATTCTTCAAAGGCAATAACTTGGGCTGTTGGAGTCAATGCTTGAAATGTTCTCCCAAAATTAGAGTCCTTGGAGATATGGAAATATGATTTGATTTCCATTTCTCTCTCATCTGCTTTACTTGGAGGCAGTGCCTCTGAAAATGGACTTGGTACTTGATTTCTCAAGAACTGGTTTTATTTCAGAGGTGTCCCAGGCTATGAACCATTAAAAAGGCAAAAATGGAGCATATATGACTTTAAGTTTAGGGAAGAACTGTCATATGCATTACATGGGCCAACAATCAGCTGTCCCTATGAGAATCCTAAATCTCCAGCTGTGGACCGTTTGTCATGTTTGCAATGTGCAGTATAAGATCCTAGGCACTAGGAGAGTTGCAGTCTACTAAAGAAATAAATATGGTTCTGTCTTCAGAGAACTTATAATGTAGTTAGGGAAACAACACATGCTCTCAGTATATTCAAGCCATCTATCAACATTGGTTCCCTAGTCCAGTAAGAATGCATCATGCTCAACAAGAAGATGCCGGCTTAATTAGTGAAGTTTTAAATAGAAACTAGCCTTACTTGGATTCTAGAAGAGACAAATTTTCAACTGGATCTTGGAAGGGAGGGGAAATAGGATAATTTTCAGAGAACAAGTTTCCAGATTGAGGAATTGTATAGGTGAAAGACTGATGGCAGAGAATGGCAGAATAATCTCAGAACCCACTGGAGTTCCAGAGGTCTCCTGAGAATAGGTATAGCATTTCACACAAGCACGCGCGCGCGCACACGCATCTATGTATCTTTATGGGAAGAGGATTTATAGATCCTGACAGAATTCCAGGATCTCCCCTAAAAGGTCAAAAGCTGCAGTAAATCATATCATTGGAGAAAGGTTTGGGTTTTGCATTCTTTCATTCATCAAACATCAATTGTATGATTAACTAGGAACTCAGCCTTTAATGAAATACATTTCAGTAAGCAAAACAGAAGCAGAGCACATGTGAGTGAGAATGTCATGGATAGCATATGAACAAATAGATGTATTTGAGACTGTGGCTAGTGTTGGATCTATATCTTTAGTGTTATAGGAATGGTGAGGAGGACGGAGATTTTTCTAATTTGAGCTTATGGAAAGTGGCATAAAATAGGTGGCATTCCAGCTAGCCCTGAAGATGCCATGACTTTATTTTTCCATTGTGCCAGTCAACAGGTATTTTTTTGCAAAACTACTGGGTGCCAGTTCCTACACTGGATCTCCAGATGATAACAGTGAGTCAGATCTGCTCTGGAGGGGCATGCTGTCCAGGAGAAGTGCCACAGCCCTCTCAGCTCAGCCACAGCTATGAATTAGGGAGATACTGGATGAGAGGAACAATGGAGGATGAAGAACAGACAGACATAGAAAAAAGTGGGACTGGGTGGGCAGACAAGCTCTGACGGAGCTTGACTGACCCAGAGCTAGCTCAGCAAGTTTATTACATAGGTTTCATCAAAAGATGATTTGTGGGAAAGTTTCAGCAAAGCAGGCAATCTGAAGGATGCAGGACTGACAAGACATTAGGGTCCTCTTGTTACACTTCTCTATCCCCGGGAGTTGGTGTCTGAACTTAAGGCCTCGATTGATAACTGTGAGCGTTTGCACAGAGTTTCACCAGGCCTTCATCACCATAGCAACTGGGCCATCTTGACCTGCACTTTTGCAGAGGCAGCTCCCAGCACAAACACAGCTCCTAGAGAGTCAGAAAGACCATGATTCAAATCACCACTCTCCACAGAGAAGGGGATGTCAACAGGCATGAGTAGTGGAAAGAATATCTCAGGTAAAATGGCACAGTGGTCAATGGAGATCATATTTACCTAGGAAATTTGAAGAGTTAAATTTTGCTAAAGTATCAGAGCAGCGACGAGGATGAAAAAGTTAACAGTGGAGACCAGACGATACACTCTGCTAAGAATTAAAACCCACAGCTATAAGTGAAAGATTAAGAAAGGGTTTTTTAAAAAGGGGATTGTAGACAGAGTAGGGAAAAGAATCGTAGTGAGAGGGGCTGGGGTTATGGCGCAGTGGTAGCGTGCCCGCCTAGTACGCGTGAGGCACTGGGTTCGATCCTCAGCACCACATAAAAATAAAATAAAGATATTCTGTCTACTTACAACTAAAAAATAAATATTTAAAAAAAAAAAAGAATCGTAGTGTGAGAAGGTAGAGGGAAAAGATGTAGGACTGAAGAAGCCAGTTCAGAAAAAGGGTTTGAGAACCACAGTAGGGTTCAAATCTCAGTTCCCTTAACTATTCATCTTCCAAACTTGTGGGTTATTGAACCCCTGTGAGCCACCATTTGCACATCTGAAAAATACAGGAAGATACTAAACTCATGGAGTTTGAGTGACAGTTCAACAGCATAATGTAAAACACAAAGCACAGCTTTTAGACAAAATAGGAATTCTATAGATGCAGGGGATGATATGGATTTAGGGTCTGGTACTATGTCTGTAATGCCCTAGGCCAACTGAGTAAATGATAGTCTCAAAGACTCTGCTTTTCTAAATTGTGCAATATCAGTGTTTTTCTGAGACTGAAATCTCTTGAAGCCAAGTCAATAGTTAATTCCAGTGTGTTGTCTTCATGACAGATCCAATCCTTTCCCTGTAGTCATACCATAGTAAAGGAATGTGTGGCTAGAAAAGTTTTCCATTAAAGACTGACTTCCTGGAAGGGAGGTCTACAAATCATTTGGAAAGTTCCTGGCAGCATCACCTGGGTCTGGCCATTTGCAAAGTGCCTATAAATCTCTTGCAGGTCAAGGATGAGTGCATTTTTCTTTTTTCTTTTTTTTTCTTCCTCTGACAGACTTGTTTCTATAGAATATTAGGAAGAGCAGTGAAAGCTCAAGAAGGGCCATAAGAAGGTCAGACTACCCATGTGGAAGTGATCTTGTGTAATTTCTTATCACTTTAGAGAATATACAAGTGAGCAGGCTTCTGCTTGGTAGCAGTTCCCTTCTGTTATTTCACAGGGAACTGAAAGAATTGGGTCCTTTGTGCTCTCAGCTTCAAGAGAGAGAAGGAGAAAGAGGAGGAGAGGAAGTGGAAGGAAGGGAGAAAGACAAGAAGTTCTTCATTCCTAGCAGTCCCATGGATCTATGAAATGTTGACATATGGGAGAAATTTTTACAATACAAAGTGTTTTGAGAATCTTGTTAAACCTTATATGAAGATAGGGTTTCAATAGCATTTTCATTACTGTCCATCTTTGGCTGTGGGTAGAAATGGAGCCGTAGAGATTTTATTTCAACTGTCATTGGTGACCAATCCTTGTTACTGGTTAATTTAGTCATACATTCGTTTCTGTATTCAGTCAGCAATTCTACCAATTCCGTCCTTTTACTTCTTCACTATTTTCCCCTAGCTGTTGCATCATTCTCATTGACATATCAACATGCTGTTGTTTCTATATTATGATTAAAACTTTTCTTAGCATCTTCCACCATATTTATTTTCCTTTGGCAGGTGGGGGGGGAGGGGGTCATACTGGGGATTGAAGCTGGGACCTCATTCATGTTAGGCAAGTATTAAACCACTGAGCTACAACCTCCCCCAACCTTATTTGCTGCTCTTTACAGCAAAACTCATTGGAAGAGTTGTTTATAGTCACTAACTTTTTCTGTCCTCCCATTCTCTCTGAAATGCACTCCAATTAGGTTTCACTCCCACAGTCCCACAAACTGTACTTGTCAAAGTTAACAGTGACCTCCACAGTGCTGAGTTCAGGGATGGAGTCCAGTCTTTGCCCCTGCCCATCAGCAGTGTTCAAATGATCCATTGCTTCTCTGCACTTCACTTGGCATCCAGGATGCTAAGTTTTCTCCATTACTTACTATCTCACTGGGTATTCTTCCTATGTTGTTTTTGTTTTTCCTGGTTCCTCTTCTCCCAACTTTGAAAAGTTGAATGCTATAATCAGTTCATCAGCAAACCCTGACAGATCGCTCTTTGACACCTATTCAGAATCTGACCCATCTCTACCCCCACGGCTGACACCTTGGTCTGGCTACTGTCATCTTTCACCTGGATCTTCCCAGCACGCTCCCTCATTCCACCCCAGCCCTCTACCATCTATTCTCAACACCATAGCCAAGTTTATTTTTGTGAAACAGAAGCACTCCTCTATTCAATACTCTCCCAAAGCCTTCCATTTCACTCTTTATTGCAGGAAAATGTGCATAACAAAAATAAAATACCACTTTAACAATTTTTAGGTGTACAGTTGGGTGACATTAAGTACATTCCAATCATTGTACCATTTCACTTGTTATAAAAGCCCAAGTGCTTGCTGTGGTCTACAAGACTCTGCATGATCCAAACTTCTCATTTCTCCTGTCTTTGTTCCCCTTGAAGGGTCAGCTCTAGCCACCTCCACGTGTGCATGCCTCTTCCTCTGTCTTCCCACTGTCCCTTCTATCTGGAATGTTCTTCCTGCAGGTAACTTCACAGTGAACCTCGCCTCCTTTGTCTACTTGGTGAGGTCTGTCACAACCCCCCTCCTTAAATTACAGCCTACCTACAACCTCTAGCACAGTTAATCACCCTTACTCTGCTGTATTTGTACACTCTAATTTATTAGGTGTACTGATCATGGCTTTTTTATTCTTTTTAATATACATAACACTATCATGTATTTTGACATTATACATGCATGGAGTATAACTTCCCATTCTTGTGGTTGTGCATGATGTGGAGTTACACCAATGGTGTATTCATATATGAACATAGGAAAGTTATGTCAGATTCATTCCACTGTCTTTCCTTTTTCCATGCCCCCTCACTTCCCTTTATTCCCTTTTGTCTAATCCACCGAACTTCTATTCTTCCCCCCGCCCCCAATTGTGTGTTAGCATCTGCTATCAGAACATTCATCCATTGGTTTGGGGGCATTAGCTTATTTCACTAGCATGAAAGTCTCTAGTTCCATCCATGTACCAGCAAATACCTTTTTTATGCAATTAGAATATAAGTTCCATATGGACAGAGATTTTATTAATTGATCTCCAATACCTATAATAATACTGAAACATATTAGTATGCCAATGAATATCTGTTGAGTGAATAAATGGATTAATGAACAAATCTGTCAATGTTGAGTCTTTGCTGATTTTCCTGCATATAATATTCCTGCATGAACTGCGTTTGACTCCCCATTAAGTCAAATATAATGGATTTTCTAAGTATCCAATTGTCTTTGGGTAGAAAAAAGATTGTAAAAAAACAGTAGATGTGTACTACAGTGTCTTACCCTCATGAATATTAAAGGTCAGGTTCTGCTGATGATGAAAATCAACTCTAGCCTATTCACTCTTTTACCATTTACCTATTGTGTGTCTGCTATGGTTTCCAGTGTTTTAGAATATATATAATATCTAAGAGAATAATATTTTATAATTCTCAAAACATCAAAACTTCCAGCCATAAAGAGAAACAGGGAGATTAAGTGATTCATCAAATTTTAATCAGCACATTTGGTTCTAATGTTTTCCACTCTCTGCGAAGACTATTGAAAAATCATCATAGCATAATACCTTGTGAACTATTAGCAGAAGCATCTTTATTTTTGACATAGACACCTCATGTTTTAGGAGAAAAACTTCAACTCTTTTCCTACTGTATTCTTCATTTCTTTAGGCCCATCTAGAGTTTTAAAAAGAACCCGCATGTTTAGTATTCAGTTTGTCCTTCTTACAAATAATAGAGATGTCTTGAATACAAGGCTATGGCAGGAATGTCTTAAGTTGTGCTGTGACTTCTTACTGTCCTCTAGATAAAAAATAGGATTCTTATTCCGTGACTCAGGGACCTCCATTATTAGGGTCTTCAAATAACCTCTCCTACAACAATTTTTTACTATATTTCAGCCTACTACTGAGATGTCCCTGTCCTCTAAACCAAAAGCTCCTAAGGTCAAGGACCAGTAGCGTTTTGGGTTTTTTGTTTGTTTACTATATCCCTGTGCCCAGTCGGTGACATGCACATGATACATATTTATTAAATAGAGTCCTTTAATCTCACATTTATTTGCTCAAAATTTACTCTAACCATCTTATTGTCACCTCTGTGCTCTCTCCCAAATGGCATTCTGCCCTTTCTTCACTAACCCATCTGCTTTCTTTTCCTATGGTTCATAAAACCCCTAAATCCCATCAAATAATACAAACAATTTTGAGGATAAAACCTGTTCCCTACTGACCACTCTATCTGGTTCTAAAGTCACCACTCACTATTCTTCCCCTCACCTCACACCCCTTAAGAAAAAAAAATTTTTTTTGTACCAGGGATTGAACTCGGGGGTACTTGACCACTGAGCCACATCCCCAGCCCTATTTTGTGTTTTATGTAGAGACAGGGTCTCACTGAGTTGCTTAGCGCCTCGCTGTTGCTGAGGCTGGCTTTGAACTCGCGATTCTTCTGTCTCAGCTTCCCAAAGTGCTGGGATTACAAGTGTGAGCCACCACGCCCGGCTTAAGAAAATGTTTTATACATCACCCATCGTGAGTTTTTTGTTCATTGATATGTTAAGGCAGTCAGCTAAGCACCAAAGGTTCAGTGGTGAACAAATTTCTTGTGAGGCTTATAATTCAGAGATGGAGATGAGCATCTTCAATGATTAGAATGCCACTGTGGTAAGTATTAATGTTAAGAGATGATAACTTATGAAGAAGGAGGAGGAGTCAAGGCTCCATAATAGAGTCATCTTAGGTTTGGGAGAAGTCGTGCATCCCTAAAGAATATTTGAGTGATATTTCATACAAATTCAGAGAATTTCTACTTCTACCAAGTGTACACCATGACTTACCTTAGAGCGTCTGGCACAGCAAAATTTTTGACGAAGATGTGCCCAACAGATGCTCTATTAAACTAAACTGTGCTTAAGTGGCACAGTGCCTGCCCAAGAGCTCCTCTTCCCCCACAGATGTGAGAGGTTTCTCATTTTGGACCTGAAGTCCCACTGACTTTGGGGTCCACTATGGACCTCCCATATTGTGCAGATAATAGATCTGAATGATTGACAGTTTGTATTGCCTGAGCAGTTAATTACTCCTGCTTTCTGAAAGAGTAGGTGACAGATGGTAGACACCTTGAGAGCAGATTCCACTGTAAACCACACAGGCATGTAGAAAAGTCTGGATGGCTATCAATTTCCACTGGATTTTTCTAGACATAATTTTTAAACTCCTTTGCCCTTTGGGAAAGTTTTGTTCCCACTAAAGGAAAGAAAGCTCTCTTCTAGGCTTCTGTGTTGCAGGAACTTGTGTTGAATGAAAGACAATCTCTGTCAAGGCACACGTCCCTAAGTTACTCCAAACCTGAATAGTGCTGGAGATGTGGTCATCCTGGGGAAGCTGTGTGCATTTTAATGGGAACAGCATGGCATTCATTACTCACCTGCTTCCCACCATCTGGATTTTCACAGCTCAGCAAGCATGGTGGGCTTCCTGCATATTGGCAGGGAAAGCTTGGCAACTAAGGAGGGTGTGGTTAGGTCCCTTTGAAGTCATAATTTTATAAGGGACATCATGAGAATATTGGAATGGGCATTCTATCACAGTCAGCTGCTTTCATATTTGAACGGTTGAAAAATAATGCACCATATCCCCAGCAGGCAAAGGAGGAAGTAAACCACCTCAGTGCTGGGAACCAAGTAAGTGGAAAAAAAATTGGTTGTGTGGTAGAATGGAGAGAAAATATGCATGTGAGAGTTTGCGCAAGAAGGTTACTGGGCAAGAGACAATTTCCCCCATTCGTCATGCATTAATAGTCTTACCCAAAGCAAAGAACTATGAGGAGAACAATGGAACAACATGTCTATGAGCAGGCATTTAGATTCAAATAACTGAAAATCTGTCTAATAGTAACTTAAACCACAGAGTCTATTATTTAACAAGTGCAGGCATTGGCTCTCCTGAGGTAGGTTTTAGTTGCTCAATGATGTCATCAAGGGCATTGTTCCTTTTTCCATTTGTCATATTTGGCCTCTTCACCTTTTTTTTTTTTTTTAATGTACAGAAGTATTTTTTTTT